>NW_023610896.1:0-201307 GCF_013339725.1 Rhipicephalus microplus | reverse complement strand
AGAATTACAGCTGTTCCTCTTTCCGTTGCTTCCTTAGAAACTTAAGACTAATACAGCCGATCCCCCATTTTCGAGCATGTCGGCCATCTTGTTCCGCTTGGTCCTTTCGGAGAGTAACAGTTGATATGAGAACTAAAGCAACCGTTTCTAAAATTTCGGCCATTTTTGGCTTAGAGTGTAGTCACTTATGCTCATCATACGGTCATGTCATGCCGGACCAAGTTTGGTATCGACATCATTATTAAAAAGACCAGCAGAGCTGAAAGTCTCAGGTGCCCAGATAGATAGATAGATAGATAGATAGATAGATAGACAGATAGATAGATAGATAGATAGATAGATAGATATATAGATAGATACACTCAAAATCACCAAAGTTCTCAGAGAAACGCTTCGCATTCAAGAAACAAGACGCACTCAGAAATGCTGAAGGATGGCTGAAGGCACGACAATGATAGCTATCTCAGAGTAACTTCTAGAGTGTTTTCATCATGCTCTTCTAAAATTGCCGTGACCTTAAGAAACAAACGCATGTAAAGCGTGTCTCCAGGACGCATCCACGCTGCTTGGACGAAGTACTGGTTCACCACCTTAAAGAAATTCGAAATGCAGCACTGGCCTCGTGAAAGATCGGAATTCGTTGGCAGTCGACAGTTTATCTGTGATTATGCAGTCAGTGTCGTCACGGGCACTACCTCATGGATCATTCTGCTCTACTAAGGCGAACCATCGGCGTCCTTTCTATCGCTGTCAGACAGCGCTTCTTCGCTTCCGATGGCACACAAAAAAGTAGCTAATGCTTCATTCTGACGCACTTCATCTCGTTCCTGGCAAAATTTTCAACGAGATGTCCGTGTCCTGAAGAGATCGTGATACAATCAATTAATCGTAATAGTGTTTCACTACTGAGATGCAGATACGTTTTTCAAATGTGTCTCGATGCAGAAATTCTGATCCTCAAAAGTATCACCGAAATACTATCGCGATACTCAAGTATTGCAATACTGCCCAGCTCTACCTCTACCCTACTTCTCCAGCTGCGAACTCTCGTCATCGCCTGCCTACTCTGAATTTCTAAGGCACCGCAGAGTTTTGTGCAGAGGCCATCATAGTAAGGTCATGAAAGTGATATAAGCAATTTACACCTCGGCAAGACGTAACGCGTGCACTAGCAAATCTTCAGTTTGTTTATTGTAAAGTAAAACGAGGTTGTTGCGTAGGGTGTTATAATTTACACAGACAGTCATTGGGATGATGGGCGTATAAATGAACTACGACGAAAAGCAGAAATAGTTTAAGCTTGCGCTTGTGCTTGTCTGTTGTGTTCTTGTGTTGTAAAGGCGCATCCTTAGTTACCTACTAATTATGAAATATCTTGACCAGCAGCAAGTTTTATTCAAATAGGGATAATATCGATGATAATGTGTCATTAGGTACATTATTAGGTATTACATTAAGAGATGCAATATCTTTGATGAGGCCTTGTCGAGTCAAGTAAGATAGATAGATATCACGCAATTTTACGCCTTTTACAGCAGTCGAAGCATCGAAAAACACGTCACCAAAAAACTGCATCCCACTAATGTTTGAACCTGCAGTCTACCTGGGGATAGTTAGGCATGCGACACGCATAACGCTCTAGAAGTATTTTTTCAATGATGTTAACGCCACATGGTATATTGTACATGCCCAAGATGCACAGTTATGCGCAGTTTAGCAGCCATTCAGAATATGTTGCGAATGCTGAGAGCCAATTCAGAAGATTTTACACGGAGGCTTTAATGCAGCACATCATTCTGCAAACTTTAAGGAGTTAGCTAACCCCAAAAACCCCTCGGGCGTACGCATGCTGCATGGCAAGCAACTTCTGATGGAAACGAGTTGCAGTTCTGGATAAAAGCGCCTCGGCGACACCGTTGGCCCCAGGGGCGGTAGGAATAATGGAGTCCCGACCACCGTCCAATGGGTGCTAACGGCGGGCACCCGCAGCCTGCAAAATCAATACAGTGCGATGATATAATTATGAAATGCTATGTATATTATTGCACGGCAATGAAGATACGTTTTTGTAAGCAGTAACTCATCAAAAAGCATAGGTGGGACATAGATTGCGTGCATCATTCAGTGCGAAAGCAAGAATGTTTCGTGACACCCGAGAACGAAGTCATCTATGGACACCAGCGCCATAAGCTTTTTCTGCCGCAGATATCTATATGGCGAAATTCTGGGCAATCCAGTCTGCCAAAAAGACGCATAAAAATATTTGGCAATAGAGCAGATGCCCATGAGTACCTCGACAATGCTGATTATCTATGGCGACACAAAGTCAATATTTCTTTTCTTCACGCTAATAATTTTTGTATTATTATTTTTTTATTTTAGGAGTTCACTTACTTAAACACAAATTGGAACGTAAGGCGTCCACACAAAAACAAAACGCTTCGCGTTGTCGCTTGCAAATAATACGAAGCATCAACTGTGGGCCACTAAGGATTAGCTTCGCCTGGCCGCCGCTAAATCAACCCCAAAATTCTGCGCAGCCACTTCACCGAGTTTGCCCGGCGTAAACTGTGGGCCTGGGGACTCTACCTCAGTGGATACGGACTGGACTTCTTGCTATATTATTGCGATTTCTCGCCTATGCTTATTTTCATTGTCCTTTCTCGATTTGTGGTTGTTATTTATTTTTGCATGCATCGCCCCGGGGTTCTGTATAGAGCATCAGGCGATTTTTTTCAGAGGGTGGCATTGCGACGCACATTCTTATTTTGCTTTTTTCTGTGCTCGGTTTACGACTACACTGTCAGCGATGCTCAGCGCAATTTCCGCCTTCAATGTTCAACAAACACATGATTCTAGTAGATCGTTTTGTTTTCTATAAATTCCAATGAGAGGTTGGGAGTGCTAGGCCACCGTGCGAACGGAGCACACTGATCCCAGTGGGTTTGTTCTCGCAAAATATGCGACTGGGGCGCGTGGCGCTCGACGCGAGCAGTTGGTGCGCTGAAATCTATATCAAGGGGGCCCGAAGCCTGCTGTCCCCGGTTTTCCACGACTGTAAACATCAGGCCGTGACCGGATGAACGGCCTGATACGTCACGTGAACATCCGGTCAAATACCCTTATTTCGGTAAAGCAAGAATTTTCGCTCCAGGGCGCAATTCATTATCTGTGGTTGCTCTCAATCTGCCATTGGAACAAACAATTTACGCTCCCAATATGCCACTAGAAGTTGATTTCAGAAAATATTGATCTAGATCTACCATCGGAATTCGACATATGATTGCGCGCAAGATACGAACACTCAAGCTTATTCCAGAGCTTGCGCGATGACCAGTTATCTGGCTGGAAAGAGAGAGAAATAATTAAAAAGAAGAGACAGGGAGGTTAACCTAGACGAACTGGTTTGCTACCCTGTACGGGGGTGGGGAAAAGGGTCGGAAAGATGATAGCTATAGAGAGATATAAAATAAATTAGAAAAAAAACACATGCACACACATTCAGGGAGTTCCAATCACAGTCGGTTGGACAGGCCGGTTGAACGCAAGAAGCGCATGAGCGCCTTCACAGCCTTCTTCTGCGACTTAAAGTCCTGTCGGCAGCGCAGGAGTCTTTCTTCCAAAAGAGGCTGGTTGTCCAGTTCATTTAGTGCATTGCAGAGTGACTGTCTCTGCGAACAGTATTGTGGGCATTCACACAGAATGTGCCAAGTTGTTTCATTCCTGCCACAATGGTCGCAGGCAGCAGTGTCAGCCATTCCTATGCGGAACGCATACGCTTTGGTAAATGCGACGCCCAACCATAATCTGCACAGCATAGTAGCGTCTCGTCGGCGTAATTCCGGAGGAATTCGAAGACAGAGAGTTGGGTCTAAAGTACCTAACCGTGCATGGAAGAAATGTGACTCGTTCCATTGTGACGTGGTGTGCTTGCGAGCAAGCATGCGGAGTTGCCGTGCAGCGTCAGTTCTGGAAAGCGGAATTGATATTTCATCGTTTTCAGTATGGGCAGAACGGGCTGCTCGATCGGCCCGTTCATTGCCAATTATTCCACAATGACTTGGCAGCCATTGAAAGGCTATTTCATGTCCTTCCTCAATGAGTTGGTGAGTCTTTTTTGCAATCTCAAATACCAGCTGTTCGTACGGGCCGTGGCGTAAAGGTGATATAAGGGATTGCAGTGCCGCCTTTGAGTCACTGAAAATTGTCCATTTTTGTGGCTGTCGATCTCTAATGAATTGCAATGCGGCACGAAGAGCTGTGAGCTGTGCTCCCGTTGATGTCGTAAGGTGGGAGGTCTTGAATTTTTTCGTCGTGTCTTTTATCGGTGTAACAAATGATGCCGTTGAACTCTTCTGTAAAACAGAGCCGTCGGTGTATACGTGTATACAGCCTTGATACGTCTCGTATAACAAGAGCAGAACAAGCTGTCTAAGAGCAGGTGACGACATGTCTGCTTTTTTTCTTGATGCCAGGTATAGTTAGCCTGATATTAGCCTGAGTCAGGCACCAGGGAGGAGTCAAAGGCCTGGCGGCGGGTGTGAAGCATGTTGGCAAAGAATCGCGGTATCTGGTGACCTTTTGGCAAAATGACGAACGTGGTCTGTCTGCTAATAAAAAGGCTAGGTGGTGGCAGGGTGTCCGAGCAATATGCCTTATATGTGTCCGGAGTACCTCAACGTCGATATGTGTTGTGATGAGGTGGTCACCAGCGATAGCTATAGTAGCCATTGTTGATGCACTACGAGGCAAGCCGAGGCAAATCCGGAGTGCCTGGGACTGAACACTCTGTAGCGTTCGAAGGCTTGTTTTGCTTGCATTGGTCAATACCGGTAAACTATACCGCAGGAAACCGAGAAAAAGTACTCTGTACAGCTGTAGCATTGCACTGGGAGACATTCCCCAAGTCTTCCCTGCAAAGAACTTCAGTATATTACAGATGTCCATTAACCGTTTCTTCATGTACGAAACGTGATCGCTCCATGATAGATTCCACTCAATTATGACGCCCAAAAACTTGTGCGATCGAACGTATGGTACAGTTTGACCATTGATGCCTATAGTGTACTTATCCATAGGCTTTCATGTAAAAGCTACGAGGACGCATTTCTCGGAGGAAATTTCCAAGCCTCGATTTCGGAGGTAGTGTAATGTTTCAGTGGCAGCTTTTTGAATTTTTCCTCGTAACTGCAGGCGTGTTACAGCCGATGCCCAAATGCAGATGTCATCTGCGTACATTGATAGCCTGACCGTGCTTGGCAGATGCTCAGTGAGAGCAATTAACGTAAGATTGAACAGCACAGGGCTGAGTACGCCACCCTGGGGGACGCCACGGTGGCTGTAATGTGGAGAGGTTGGACCGTCTTCAGTGCTCACAAAGAAGGATCGCATTGACAAATAACTACGTATACAGTGATACATCCGACCACCTACTCCTATATCTTCGAGAGCGGTGAGAACAGCTTCATGCGTAACGTTGTCATACGCCCCTTTGACGTCTAGGAACAAAGATGCGCAGAGACGCTTACGGCCTTTCTCGTGTTGCACATAAGTGACCAGGTCGACTACGTTGTCAATCGATGCTCGACCACGCCGAAATCCTGCCATGGCATCTGGGTACATGTTGTTACACTCCAAGAACCACTCCAGGCGTCCAAGGATCATCATCTCCATAACTTTGCTTATACAACTGGCTAATGCGATCGGACGATAAGATGAGAGGTCCAACGGTGACTTGCCTGGCTTCAGAAGTGGAACAAGGCGACTTGTCTGGCTGGAAACTTTGGTGTGTGATGTATATAAGGCGGCGCACTCCAATTATTACCATTCGATGGACAACCGCTGCTCTGAACAGCTATCAGTGTCATTGTGTATCAATGTATTCTGCCTTTCCTTTTACCGGCCAAAGTGCGACTGAATGAACAGTTTCAACTTGGACACACACACTCCACTTCCTTTATCCTCCTCATCATCGCGAGCTACAGGCTATTGCATACGACTTTTTTTTCAGAGGCCTCGTTCATTGGTTTCCGAGCTATTTTAATTTGTATGAGTTGATGTTGTGATTGTTATAGTTTGCGCTATACGTTTCGAATCTACTGAATTAATTTCTACTGAATCAAACGCCTACTCGTAATCTATGAAGGCTATATATAACCAACCACTATACATAGTCTTTAAAGATTACGAGATGGCGTTTGATTCAGTAGGACTTTCAGCCGCCATGCAGACACTGCGGAATCAGGGTGTCGATGAAGTATATATAAACATCCTGGAAGAAATCTACAGGGAATCAACTGCTACCATAGTGCTTCATAAAGAAAGCAACAGAATACCAATCAAGAAGGGTGTAAAGCATGGGGACACAATCTCGCCAATGCTATTTACCGCGTGCTTACAGGAGGTTTTTAGAAGCCTAGAATGGTAACAGTTAGGGATAAGAGTTAATGAAAAGTACTTTAGTAACCAGCGCTTCGCCGATGACATTGCAATCCTGAGTAACTCAGGGGACGAATCGCAACTCATGATTACGGAGTTAGACAAGAAATGCAGAAAGGTGGGTCTGAAAATTAATCTAAAGAAAACGAAAGTATTGTACAACAACCTCGAAAAAGAGCAGCGCTTCGAGATAGGTAATAGGCACTTCAAGTTGTACAATACTATGTCTAGTTAGGGCAGGTAATAACTGCGGAGCCGAACCACGAGATTGAAGTAACTAAAAGAATAAGATTGGGGTGGAGCACAATTGGCAAGCACTCTCAAATTATGACAGGTAGATTAGCACTATCTCTTTAGAGGAAGGTGTATAACAGCTGTATCTTGGCGGTACTTAGATACGGAGCAGAAACCTGGAGATATACAAAGAGGGTTCAGCCTAAATTCAGGACGACGCAGTGAGCAATGGAAAGAAAAATGGTAGGTGTAACCTTAAAAGACAAGAACAGAACCGAGTTGATTAGGAAACAAACGGGGGTTAATTAAATTAGGGTCGAAATCAAGAAGAGAAAATGGACATAGGCCGGGCATGTAGCGCGTAGACAGAATAACCACTGGTCATTAGGGGAACTAACTGGATTCCCCTAGAAGGCAAGCGAGTTAGGGGGAGACAGAATGTTAGATGGGCAGATGAGATTAGAAGTTTGCGGGTATAAATTGCTAGCAGCAAGCACAGGACCGGGTTCATTGGTGAAACATATAGAAGAGGCTTTTGTCCTGCAGTGACCGTAGTCCGGCTGATGATGATGATTATGATGATGTTACGTCTCGAAGCCACGATCCTAACACTAAACAAGTGTGTACAGGCCTCAGTTATTTTGACTACTTGGAGCTTTTAGCACTGCCCTAAATCTTGGCACAAGAGGTTCAAAACTTTTGGATTTCGGTAAGCGAAGCCACCACGTCCGATATCTAATCTTGCGATGTAATGGTTAGCCGTCAGTCACCCTGCCATATACGAGGCCCTGTATGAGCTCATTCTATATATAGCTTCCAAACTACCAAATGTGGTCACTGCCAAACATTCTGAAAGTTCTGCTCTAGCTGACCACCGGAAATTCTTCCAACGTATTGCATGGCTTTCCTGAGCCTAGTCCATAGGCTAATGGCTGAGTTAGAAGTGGATGAGTTATTCATAGGCTAATGTGAACTAGACGGCAACAACGACTGTCACTAAGAGAGTCTTAAATGAGGTCTTTCACCTGCACACACTTTGAAGGAGCGATTCCTCTGACCTCATTTGACAGTAACGTTCAATGTGTTTTCCTTCTTTACCTTTGCAGCCCATGTACGCGTGAGTTTTTAGCCTTGTCTAACACGTATTAGTGTTACCGCCTTTTCGGGACGCAGAGAAACGCAGTTCAGCGTCCGGTTTGGCGACGTGGAAAAGGTCCAGCTTGGAATTTTTCTTTAGGCAATCCTTTTGCCTAAAAACTTGAAGCACAAACTCTGAGGCTGCTTCTCACCACTTGTTGGAGCCGGAGTCTGAGTAATCTATGGTCCAAGGATGCAGTGTAATTTGTTATGTTGCAAGTAGCGGGTGATTTATGTTGCTTCACGTAGTCTAGTATTAGCTATATGATGGATCCTGGCTGTGGCAGCTGTATTTTCAATGGAGGTGGAAATGCTGTAAGCCCATGTGGTCAGATTTGGGTGCACGTTGAAGAACCCGAGGTGATCGAACTTTCAGAGCCCTGCACCATGGTGTCTCTCCTAATATATAATGGTTTCGGGACGTTAAATCCCACATATAAATCAATTAGCTCTATGATGCATGCCAGTTTAGCATATAAAGGGTAATGTTGCAAAGTGTCAGGCACTGTAACCTACATGTGGCTGGTACTCATTCGGGTGCTCCGTTTATATAGACATAATACACGCAAGCTGAGCATTGGGCAGCACACAGTATACGGTGGTGTTTTCTTTTACTAGTAAAACCTTATATTATCAAAGGCAAAACCCGGAATGACTCATATAACCTCGCTTTCATAGAAACTATTCAAGTGAGTTTC
Source organism: Rhipicephalus microplus (assembly GCF_013339725.1). Lineage (NCBI taxonomy): Eukaryota > Metazoa > Arthropoda > Arachnida > Ixodida > Ixodidae > Rhipicephalus > Rhipicephalus microplus. The sequence goes on along the minus strand of NW_023610896.1, from coordinate 192,800 downwards.
TGAATATTCTTTTTATTAAAAATAAAATATTTCTCACAGAGATGTGCCATTATTCAGCACTGCATGCGATATAAATTTTCCGAACTGTATTGGGTCAGTGAAAACTTGTGTCATGAAAAGGTGCTGCGTTGCTATTGTATTCGATGGATAATTATGTGTTACTAGAGATGAAGCATACAGTGTGAATAGTGCGAACGAAGAAAAAAAAACGAATACATACGATCTGGAGTCCGACACCTTCCCTCGTTACTGTTGCACAGTGCGAGTAAAAAAATGCAGTACAAAGCATGCACCGCCGAACCATTTATAAATTATTTTATTTCAGGGATTTACAAAAATGCACATTGTTACACACTATATTGTTAGAGACTACCCGTGCATTCAAAGGTTGTGCGACTCTCGTTCAGCATTTACGCGCTGCCAGTTTCAACTCTCACACTAGTTCACATGAAAAAAATATTACCTATACAATTTGTTGACAAACTCTGTTAAACATAACTATAGACGTAACAACGTCTGACTCTCCAGCTGCGGAACAAAAAGCAATCAACGGCGACTCTAAAACCACGCACCTTCATGAAATACCACCACTATATGAACAGTTTTTTTTTTCCCGAGAATTTTTGTCAGATGTTTTTTTTTCTAGGACGAATGAATTTAGTGTACACCGTGTAGAACATTATTCATAGCTCGTTTCTTTCTATTTTGTGATTTAAAAGCACAGCCTGAAGTTACAATAGAAATTATATTGCTGGATGTGCATCACCAACACCCATTAGTGATGGCAACAAGATATAACATGCTAGGTAGGTCTAGTGAACAAATACATAAACACAGCCAAACATTTTGTTGGTACAGAAAGATTGTGGATGTATTTTCCTACCTAAAGTATCTCTCCTTTCTTCCACAACTTTCGATGCGCGCGTTCCTTGCAGAAAAGTGACGAATACAGACAGGGACATAACAAGCAGTGTGGTGCTGAGCGCCATAATTTTTCTTTCAGTCTTTGACTTCTAAACACGGGCCCAAGCCAATGAGCTGGCCTTATATTCTGACATGCTTCAGTTGCAAGTGTCATAAATGACTTCATTTTTTTACGATCCTTTCAATGCGTCAGCGAAATAGACATCGCGCAGTTTAATTATACCGTATTGAAGGAATGCGCGAGGATTGTTACATGTATTTATAACCTGTGATTGACGTCAAGTTGTAGCAGATTTGATCGCTGTAAGTTTTTGGATACTTTGTCAAATATTTCACTCGCACTGTTGAGAGACCTTTGCTGTTCACCGATGAAAAGACAGCTATATTGTATCAAAATAACTTTAATTTCTGTGCAACATACTCAAGCTTTGCGTTCCTAGTTATATAACTTAGTTTAGGTTAAGAAAAGAACACTGGTACAAGCAGGTGCTTTGTAAATAGGATTGTGAATTTTGGCTCCGTGAAACAGTTAGTCCTGCTTCTAAACGTGAATCTTTTATATATAAGCATTACACGGAAATGATATGTGTGACTACTCAACGAGGACAGTTGAAAAACATTTTTAAAAAATTTGAAAGGCAACAGCCTGTCCAAAAGCAAAAAGTTTTGGCATTCTGTTATCCTATGTATATATTTTGTCATTGTCCAAAACCCGCGAAGGATGTGTCGCACGCATCTATAAGGGTGAGCAGATTTTTTTTGTTGAGAAAAATTACAGAACGAATTGAAAAACAGTGATACCAACGTAAACAAAAGGAAGGATACGTCTATCCTGTATTTTCACATGAATCAGTGAAGTTGTGACATTCGCGAGTTTCGCTAAGCATTGATATTTATTCGGCTCGCAGTTACAATGTTATGATTGTACTAACAATGAATATAGAAATTCTTTAACCAGAAACGTTACATGGATCAAGTAACCTAAAAAACTCGAAAAATAAACAATCACAGTGATTTTTTGCCTAACAGTGCGCTTCCCTCCCTCAACCTAAACATTATTTGCAGCCCGCAAGAAGGCCCAGAGAATACGTAGCTCCAGGAAAAAGTGGCACTTGCGTTTTTTACTGCGTGGCTGTGTGTTTATAAAATAGTGTCGCCGCGTAGGGCAAAGCTGCTGGGGAATCGGCACAGTGTCTTTTATGTTCATTTTAGCGTACGTAGATCTGTAGGATGGGCTCAACGACAGTACCATGACATGATCATGTAAACGGTGTTAAGGTACGCAATTGATTGACTTCAACGCATTGATTGGCTTCAGTCCTGTTGACATTGGCCACGCAACGGCGTATAGCCTCGCTTAAGGGATGCGCGGACCAGGCTTAGGGTTACCAGCCCTGTCGGAATTGGTGGAACTGTTCCAACTTTTGATAGCGCGTCCCGAGTCCCATGCCAATCCTGCCTGGTTTGCAATACAGCGTCTTTCAAAAAATGTACGCAACATTATGCAAACATTGCAGAAAGGAGGCATCTGCATGCTACTTGCACCGTTTCTTTCACTGTAAAAGAAGTCATCATCAGTGTCGCAAATGATTGATTATGGGTATAGTTATAGGAATTAAACAATTAACTTCTTAGCCCACGTAAGTAGCCGAGGCCAATGGACTAATTTTAATCCATCTTGCGAACAGTTCGCAGCTACTTTGAAATCCTTAAAGAACGCCAACTGATGGTAACTGTGGAGCCATTATATGTGGCTTATGTAGCAAGGCAAACAGAAACCAACGCACAAAACGGCGCGTCTACGATTCGCTTCAAAAATGCCGTGAATGGCGGGAATGTTTACCTCGCCGTTATCAAATTGCAATAGAACCTGTTCACTTCGTGGTAAGTTATCGACACTCTTTTATCCTCCTCGCCTAATGTGTTGGAACCAGTGTCTTCATTCAGGCCCGTATTGTACCAAACTACTGGCCTCGATGTTCCACCATCGCTATGTGCGTTTCCGGGATTGTAACTCGTTGCTTGAATTCTCTAACAAATGACAGTAAATGTGGAAATGTTGACTTACAAGAAATCTTCCGTACCTGTCAATACTCGTACATGCCACCATAATTACAAAAGGTGCACTCTTTCAAGTGACTGGACAGCCCACGTGATTTTTCAAAACTTCTTATACGCAACTACAGATGTTGACCTGAAAAACACGCGTGCACCCACACAACCACAACTAGCTCTATAATCAGAACGTCGTGCACTCTAAACCCAATTGTCCGTTACGCGACTACGCCCAACATAGTTATGTTTCTAACTGGCTATATTAGTATCACAGGTGAAGTGTCAAGAATGAGTTCGGAAAAAACCACGATGATCTACCAACTATAGATCCTTGGGTAGTCACATAAACATCATGCCAGAAATTGCACACTACGACATTGCACTGCGGCATTGTCTGTTTTGACAGCGCTGGCTTACTTTACAGAGAACACTGCTCGCTATGAGTAAAAAGACATTACCGCAACTAATTGTTTATCGTCCCAACCTGCAGTCAACGTTTTTTTCCGTCTCCAAGGAAAAAAAAAGACTCAGAATACTTACATGCTGCTATGCTAAACCTTGCCTCCTTTTTTGTAGACGTCCGCTAAAGCGCATCACAACACAACAAACGCTATTTCGGTGTGTTAGTTCACGGTTCTGCTTATTATGCACTTCTTATCTCGCTTGCCAACGAGAAGACATGTTGGGGCGCTCGTAAAAAGCAAGTAGGAGTAGGCCATGCATTGTGAAAACACTGAAAGGGCACCGCGCTTATAAAGTACGAAACCAGGTGTAGAGTCACGATTGCCACTGTCTCCTTCAGTAACCACCCACATTTAAAGAAAACAATGGTCTCTATTATACAGCCACTGGGCCTGACGAGCCTGTTGGTAGGAAGAGCGGAGAAAAAATAGTGTTACAGTTAATAACACCACGGCCTACGGGTGCAGAAAGTCGAAGCCCCGAAAAAGAAAATGGTGATATACGACATCATAAGCTTCCAAACAAGGACCACATCGCTGCTCTCGCTTTATCGTGGCGTCTACTTCAGGACAACGTGTTTTTTTATTACCACAAAGAATGTATGGACTGGGAACCACTGATCAACTGTTAGAAACCGCAAGCTTACTCTGCCTTTTTACTTTGAAAGAAGACATTCTCACTGTTTACTCTTGCTTGCGGACAAGTCACAAAATGGCACATAAATTTCTGCAAATGAGCTGTAACTTAGCAAGGGTTCGTCACCACGTTTTTTTCAGTGATATGAAGAATATTTTAGCAAAGAGGCCTCGACGTGTACCAGACAAAGCATGCGAATGCATCATCTCACGACAAAAGGCGGCTTACGTCATTACGCTTCCGTTCCTATTCGCCTATGGATCACTGCGCAATATTTGTGGCAGAGATATTATTATTATCTAGCATAAAAATGCAAAAGTGACAGTTCAGGTTTTGTGGAACAATTTAAATGTGGCAGTTTAATGATTAAAAAGCTGAGTGTTTTGAGTTGAAAGTACGCATTTAAGGCTGCCCTCTTAGAGAAATCTTATATAATATATTTCATAAAATGAACGCATGGAACTAGAACTTGGTGCTTTCAAGTATGTCTTCTTTTTGTCCACGCAAGAGTGCAACTCTTCCTTCACGCACGTTGTCTTCGCCTCTCTGTGGCGGCGAATTTTTGAGTGCGCCCGTGTGTTATGTCCATTACTGACTCTTTACCTATAGAAACTGCCTGAGTCGTGCAAGTAAAATACCATCTCACAATATATTTAACTAATTTTGCTGAACATCTCTTTGCACGTACCTATGTCAACTACTGCAAATTGTTTTTTGAGTAAAACGCAATTATTTATAAGTAAACCGAAGGTCGTGGGATGGAATCCCAGCCGGCTGCGGTGGCTGCAATTCCAATGGAGGCGAAAATGTTGTAGGTCCATGTATTCAGATTTCGGTGCACGTTGAAGAACCCCAGGAGGTCGAAATTTCCGAAGCTCTCCACTGCGGCGTCTCTCATATTCATATGGTGGTTTTAGGACCTTAAACGTCACGTATCAATCAATCAATTATTGATAAATACAACAATTTGTCAAACACTTTACCTTTTTTTATTGACTTACCAAGGAACCTGAAATGCAATGTCTGAATATGACTGTTCGACGAAATATTGCGAATTTTTCAGCTCACCTAGCACACTAAAAATAATTTCCTGGTGCATACGGTCGCCCCTTTCTTCTCAAAGGTAAATATTTGCTAGAATATATTATAATTCGTGTCTACATATGCTGTGGGTAGAATGGGTTTGAACTCTCTAGCACTCGAGCAACACTGTGCATGATCTAAGCATACCATGATGGAGTTTAAGCTTTGAGATAAGTCTCTGTGCTACGAGCGTCGCGCAGTAGATCTTAGTTAAATTTGAAACCGTGGTTCTGACTGTCCCACACGGCGGTCACAATTGGTTGAACCGAAATGCCCTTTCGGAAATCACAGGTTATCTAACTTATTGCGTAATCTCCCTTCACGTCCTGCCTACTGCCTTTATAGTGGTTTTCTCATTTATATTCAATCGACAAGTAATTGGTTCAGCTATTGAAAGAAAACTTTCTTCGTGAGAGAACAAAAAAGAAAACCTATCAATGTGATCGCTTCATTCATCAACATATTTCGACGCATACAAAAGAAAAAAATAACAGGCAAAAACATCATGGCAATTGTAGAAGCACATAGCTTTACTACATAGTTCTTCTAAAAAACGCTGTTGCAGCATGACGCACCACACATCAGCACTGCCGGCATTCCCAGATGATCTTTTGAATAAAAAGTATCATCTCGATCACAGCCCGTTTCTTTTTGGTTGTGTAATTTGATCTATCAGCAAAAGATAGAAATTTGCGGTACTTAAGTATCTAGCTGATGACATTAAAGGTAACATTGTGACTCAGAAAGATATCTTGGAATATTATTGTTCATGCACTTCATTTGGTATGATACGTAAGGTCCGATTTCGCTCTAAAAATAAAGTTAAGTGCTAACTTATTTTGCTCAAATAAGGTTTCAACAAAAAGTTTTTGTTCTATTTGAAATTTTGTTGTGGTGTATAATTTTAGTTTTGTTATTTGTTAGTTGAGTGAGCAGTTTATCGCGGTTATATAAAGTGATGCTTACAAAGCTGATTTGAGCAAAACATTTCTTGCGAAATTGTAAACGCGAGACCGTTAAAGAATTTGATTCTCCCAAATTCCTTTGCGATTGTCAATCGTTGGGAGCAATAAATCATCATTTTGTCGTGAATAAAACATCAAGAAAGAGTTAAAGTAAATATATGATAAATATACGTGATATGAGCGAGAAAAAAAACCCAGGCCATTTGCATGATAAGCAGGCTGCCTAGAACAGCTACGCCTTTAATAAATACTTCTTCAAAAAAAAAGAGCACTACAAGAATGCTATGTAGTGGACGGATCTTATAACGAATAATGTGAGCAGATATGCGGAATCGCGGCAGGTGTCAGAACATGTCAATTTGGTAGCGATGGCTTATTTAAATGGCAAACCTCTTAACAGAATTGGCAGCATATCCACAGAGTGAATGATGGAGAGTGGGGCGAAGCATTCGTCCGTACATTCGTTCTTGCTTCCGTCCATCCATGCGCCTGTCCGCGTGACTGTCCATGCGTCCACGCGCCCGTCCGTGCGTGCGTGTGTTCGTTCGTCCGTCCCTGCGTTCGTTTATGCAGCCGCCCCTGTGTCCGTTCATGCGTCCATTCATGCATCTGTCTATGTGTCCGTTCCTCCATCTATTCAACACTCCAAGCACCACCATGTCGCATCTTTTCATCTATATTCACCATATAGAAGCACCGCCATCCAGCGGATATTCCAAAGACTAAACGAAGGGTGGCACACGCACACTTTCTTACGGCTTGCGCTTCGGGTCTACTTCCTACCTTTAACTACCTCGAGTTCATGGCATATACTAGTTCACTGTATTCGCGACACTGCGGTTACACGCTCGCTAAACCTTTGTAAAACCAAGGAGGTTACGCCCAGCGAGTATAACGTGGCAACCTTTTCCTGTCAGATAGTGCTCACTGTACATGCCAATGGCTGCTAATGGGGATCGCAACGTGCGCACTAACTAAAAGCCGAATGCTCTTCACTCTCGTTCCCCATTAGCAGCCATTGGCATGAACATTGAGCAAAATTTTTCATTAGTCAACAATGCGCAGAAGAAATCTTTCACCGGCACCACCTTGGAGATCAGAATGTTATATTAATTACGTGCTACAACGGTTACTAGGGACGAATGGGTGCCGCTATAAGGAGCTTTGTCCCTAAAGGAAAAGGCACAGCTTTGCGCAAAGGCGAAGAAACGAACGCGATGGCAACACATTGGAAGGTCACGCGCAGAATGGCAAGCATACCAAACGTGCATCGCTTTGCTCATGCGCAAATAACGCACGAAACGTACTCACAAGTTCAAGTGAACGTGAAGAAGTGTCTCAGTTGTTACTTCTTCGTGTCTGACAAGCACACTATTTTGCAAACGGAGACTGTGCACGATTGCAGTGACCTTTGTGCGCCCCGTAACAACAGAATCCTCCCTGTGAAAGTTTCAGCACCACCAAGATACAAGATGCTCCCAACCGCTAGATAAGGGCGCGCGAGTGTGCGTTCAGTGGATTTACGACCTGCCACTATCCTTCGCGAGGGAAAGTACGCGTTGAATATTTTCTATGTCATGGCGCCGCTTTCACCTGCATCGATTCCATCGAACATGGTCCGTACAGATTAGGCACACAGGGTGCACCGCAAGGTGCAGTCCTGTCACTCCTACTCTTTAACCTGGCCATGAAGAACCTCGCTTATCTTCTGCACGAGGTCAAGGGAATGAATACACCACGCACTACATGTCGACGATATTACAATTTTGACCAATACCAGCTCCAAAGCACAAATTGAAGAACGCCTACAAAAGGCTGCCTTTCTGGTGAACGCCTACGCTGCTTCGTGTGGCCTATGCTCTCCAGGTAAATTGGCTATTCTCTAGGTATCCCACTTACCTCCACTCCGGGTTTCGCTTCCCTTTTGTCTCATTTCATTAGTCGAGAAAATTCGAGTTCTTTGGCTCCACATCACTTCAGCTTTGGATCCCAAGGACACAATAGCAAGCATCTGACGCACCAGCGAACACGTGAGCTGTATGACACGGTGGACATCTACAAAGCGCGGTAGCCTCCGTGGGACTCAGTCCATGTTGTTGGTCCTTGCGTTTGGGACCAGCCGTGTCCTGTCTGCCTCACCTTACCTTCGCCTGCATCGTCACCGCGAGCGCCAGCTGGACGTCCTCCTTTGTTGAGTATACAAACATACACTCAACCTTCCCATTGCCACCTCCAAAAGCCGATTCGCGGCACTGAAGGTATAAACTCATTTGCAGAGTTGCGGGAAGCTCATCGTGTTATTCAAATTATTTGTTTGTCGCAGACGCCTTTAGGGCGACGTCTACTAAACAGGCTCGGCCTCAATGCGATCTCTGATCAAGACACTCAGACGCCCATACCGGCACTTTGACTGCAGAAACTGTGTGTGGAACTATTACCCCGCAACATGAACCCCGAGTTATATCCCGGCCGTAGACTAGCACGTTATGCGGCCCTTCATATGCGACACTCCTCCGACCGCCCTGGCAATTTCTACGTAAACGTCTCAGGCCCCTCTCCCTCTGGTCACTTCACGGCCGCCGTGATCACAGAGGGAAGACACGTTGATGGCCTCTCCTTCAGACCAACCCTGAGACGCGAGCTGAGGATGTCGCCATTGCTATGGCCGTCTCGCATCCCACCTCATGCATTATCCTGACGGGCTCACGCTCAGCCCGCTGGCAGCTAACCTACTTCAGGCAGCCTTTTGGCGCTTCAACTGTCACCCCATTCGTACAGTATGGACCCCTGCCAATTAGGCCTGCCCGGCAACGAGGCGGCGAACGCCGCTGCCCGCGCTACTCTCATCCGGGTGGTTGCCCTTCCACGTCCCGAGTCGAAACCTGGCAATACAAATCTGACGCGCTTTGGCGAAATTCTTGTATATTCACGAGCTTCGCGCCGCCTGTACCCGGACCCGCAAGTGGTCTAAAGAAAGCGGACCAGTAAATACTACGCCGCCTCCAGACGAACACCTATATCAGTCCGGCGGTCACCAGGTATTTTTTGACGAAAATCAGTGGCACCTGCTCGACCCGTCAGGTCCTTGCCGACGCCTACTACGTCGTTGTTTAGTGCCCTACAAATCCCCTTACCTTTTCAACCCCTTTCCTCATCCCAACTAGAGAAGCTTGGGAGAAGTACCTGCTCGGCTGCTCGACCGTGGATGCCCAATGCTCTTGATGAAGCGCGCTTAAGCCACCATAAATGTTGGTACTGTCCTAAACTGGTATTTTCAGAATACATAAAAATTTGCTCGTGACAAAATAAACGTGGTTAAATGAAACCTGCACACGAAACTTGACTTGGCCAACAAAGCTTCCACGTGCTGTTATCTTCTGCTTCTAATGGAGCACAACACAGCGACATTAACAACAGGTTTGAATGATTGTCAGTAAATCGTTTAGACATCAGCAATCTAAATAGTACTGGTAATGTCAGGAATGGTTTTCTGTTTGAGACCCTACACAGATGAGAGCTCATGCCTAATGCTTAGAGGGTTTTTCGCATGACACCAAAGTACTGTGGTGTGACTTAAGAAGCACATTGCACGTGAAGTATTGAGAGAATATTAGAAACATCATTTTTATTGTTATTGTAATATCGCGATGGTGTGGGGTATATTTTTAGGAGACTTGAGGCTGTTCTCTCAAGGAATTTGGGGTATTCCCGTCCAAATGGAATATTTGGCAAGTGCGCATGTCCACAACAATTGTTGGTGTTGTTCTTGAAGTTGTCGAGTTTAACTCATTGAATAAAACTACTTGTTTCATCTTTGACTCCTCTTCAACCTTTTTCTTTTACTTTTACTCCAACGAAATATCTCTCATTGGTGTAGCAGTCACGTGTAGGCACAGTTTAAAGACGCTGCCTAAAGTGGAGCAGCACACGTCGATTCTTAACATTTGAAGGTTTTTCGTAAATGAGAAATCTTTATCCTATATACTTTTTAATACTGAAAAAGAAGCTGGATTAAGCAGTCTTGAAGGTATTTCGAATAAATGTAAGCGACTATCATATAGGGACGTTCGATGTGAAGAAGGAATATTATTAAAAATGAGCTACATACCAGCAGGATATATGCACATACCATGTCGTCTGTTACACTCTCCAAAAGAAAACAGCCAACTGAGTTTCAATGGTGTTCCTATTGAAATCGGCATGCCTGTTTACATGAAGTCGCTGTAGTGGCATTTATCGTGCAGCACGGTTTTGCTAAATAATTGCAATATTAAAAATAATACGTTTCATTATCAGATATATTTGCAGCGAATTAGCGCCAACTCAATTTCAGACGCTTGATACAATTACGAATAATGGCTCATTAGTCAACGCCAAGCAACCAACTCCTTGACGTGTCACAAAGTTTTTTTCTTATTAGAAGAAATGAATTTTCGTCTACTGAAATAGAGTAAACACGTCAGTCAAGAAGTGCACCGAACGGCGGTCACATGAATATTACCGGGAAACAAGTAATTGTTGTACAAGGCATTCAATATCTTCAATCACGGGGTGAGAGTAAAGTATGTTGCAGACAATCAGGATCAAGAATGCCTCAGAAAGACAGTGAAGACGACGAATAGTATAACGCTCCCATTATTGCTGTTTCGCCGTCTTAGTAGCAACTGACTCTATCACAGTGTGTATGTTTTGTTAATACATTGCTTTTTCTTGCATTCTACCTACATCGTATTTGGTCGTAGTGGAGGGTACCAACCCGAGTGCTATAACATGTGCCGTCTTCGTTGTCTTTCTGAATAATTCTTGTTTCTGGTAATTTAATTGTAACAGTAACATTGATGTTTTCTAACCAGTGACCTAGTCAAATAATAATAGCTTTTTATTACTTCAGTAGCGAAAACAGGCATTCGCAATAGGTACTAGTAGGTGTTTTTGCATGAACAACAGGCTGTAAAGCACAATAAACAGGATTAAAGTTAACAAGCACAATTTTGTCTTTAGGTGTAGACTAATACATAATTATTCTGCAATCCTGAAGTCTTAGAAAGCCTTGAATGTTGTGACAATATGCCCTAGGTGAAATTTAGAGGCAGAAACATGCTGCAGAACCTGAGCGTTAGAGATTGCCTTCAATGAAAGTCGCAATGTGGCCAACGGGCCTTGAAATAGAAAAGCGACAGTCTTGTGGGACAAGAATAAACAACATAGGCGGCCTCTCAGTCAGTTTAAGTGATATAAAACGTAAAGGAAACGTGTCTTCATGGGCAATGCTTACTGTGAAGTGATACACGAGAGCCTGTACAGCCTTAGTTGTTGTTTGACATCTATAGCAACACTTGAGTTCGATGCACCTTCGTTGACGCCTACTGGCGCATTTATATCACGGCCAATGACGCCTACTATGATTATTATTCGATGTGGTAGCCAAAGTCGGTAACGAACACCTACACACAAGGCGTCTTAAATTCAATGCAAAGAGCATCAACTTGCACATAATAAACACTGGTACTCGATATTGACCTGTTGAAAGGGTCGTCAATAAACGTAAGAATCTGAACAGCGTGTGCTGCCTCGGAATACAGTAACATACCTATGTAATTGTGGAAGGAGATGAGGCACTGGCAAATGAGTCGTGATGCACGAACCTCAAGGAGATTCGAGCGCTCGGACTATTGACGCTTGCAGGATGCGTTAGCCGCAACTGCTTTGATCTCTCTTCTCCCGCAGATCGTTGAAACTGTGACCATGGCCTGGTCTCATCCACAACTGTTTCGTCTCTTTGCTCCACAAAATCATGCACACACTTTCACACTGCGCTACGGCAACTAAGGAGGCAGGTGTTTGCAGCAGGTGCTGCGAACATGTGCAGGCGTTCCACGCCCCCCTGTCATGTGTCTCAATCCGCCGAGGAACGTCGTTCAGCCGTCGATAATGTTGCCTTTTTGCGGGGCCTATTGTACCTATTTCATTTGTTGTTGCTATAATACTCGAAGCAGACAGAAGCGAGAAAAATTGGCAGATCTCAACTACTGTGCACATGGAATCAATGATATGTGAAGCACGAATGAGAAACGTTGATAGGTCATTTCCTAATCAACACAACGTCGTGAGATGGAGCTACGTTGTGCCGTGTACAAGACTTCCATGTCATGATTTTCACGTTATGACGTTTCATTTACCTTCGTGAACGTTACCTGATACCAAGTATGGTAATTTGAAGCTAGCGAAACGGCTGTGAGAGTGCTAAGAGCATAGCATGTAGTCATGATTATCATGTTTTGACGTGTCATTTACATTCATCGTCCATTCACGTCACGTAATACCGATGGGGAACTAGTGAAATGGCTGCGAGATGCTATGATCGAAGCATGTAGTCATGTTTTACATGAAACGCATATTATGATTATCTGGTTTGCGCATGTTATTTACCTTTCTCGTCCATCCACTTCGCATGATACTAAATTTGGTGCATGTGGAGTTAGCGAAACGGCGGTGAGCGTGTCATGAAAGGCCCATTATACTATGACGCACTGTAGACGCACGCACAGGCTGGGCGTAGCGACGCCACGCTAGCAAAATGCGACCGGCGTGACCAGCGTCCGTCGGCGCGGCCCGGTGGCAACGAGCATAATATGCGACATGCTGCATTTCGCGCCGACGACGTCACTTAGACAGCACAACATCTGTCTCTCTTAGGTATGAAGGGACCCCGAGTGCGCTGAAACGCGCATGCGTCAGAGCAACGTAGCCCGTGCCTGTGAGTATGTGACAGGCAGATTCACATTGGAGGTCAGTGGGCAGATCCACTAATCTCTTCTAGGGTGATATCGCTTTGCTCGCGTGAAGCAATGAAACGAACGCCGGCACGCACGCACACCGGGTCACGCCGAAGTGTATAGGCGCTATGAGTGCGGCGCATAGTCATGTTCTTACATAACACGCATCTCATTATTATCCTGTTTGCACCAGTTACATACCTTCGTCATCTACTCATGTGATGCAATACGAAATTTGGCATATGTGAAGCTAGCGAATAGGCCAAGAACGCATCATCAGTGTGGGACGTAGTCATGTTTTTACATGACAGGCATCTCATGATTACCATGTTTGTACCAGTCACAAGCGTTCGTCATTCATTCACGTCCCGTAATACCGAATTCAGTACAAGTTATGCTAGCGAAATGGCCGCGAGCGCATCAATAGCGTGGCATGTAGTCATGTTATTACATGACACGCATCTCATTCTTATCTTGTTCGCACCAGTCACATACCTTCGTTATCCATTCTTGTCCCGTCATACCAAATTTGGTATATGCAAAGCTAGCAAAACGGCCGCGAGCATATCATGAGTGTGGCATTGAGTCTTGTTGTTACATGACACGCATGTCAAGATTTTCACGTTAGAGTCTCTCGCTTGTGTTCACCATGCAGTCATGTCATACCACACCAGTTTCGCCACTTGTTTTGGGAATGAAACCTCCACAAGAGCAGCAACATTGTGAATTGTAAGCATGATATTCATTACATACATTTCAAGATGTTCATGATATGACTAGTAGGTTATTTTCGTCATACTGTCAGGTTATGTTATACCAAGTTTGGTATTGATACCATTATCCAAACAGCCAGGAGGGCTAAAAAGTTTAAGCGGCTAGATAGATAGATAGATAGATAGATAGATAGATAGATAGATAGATAGATAGATAGATAGATAGATAGATAGATACGCATTTAAAACATCGTTTGTGGGCGTGGAAGCTGCACTACTCTGACAACAAATCGTCACCCACTCAATGAAACGAACTGTGTCTTGGGTGACTCTCCGATGACAACATGGCCACTGTTTTTCCGAAAGCTGTTGTCGAGACATTTTCATCGTTGTCTACCTCCACCGCCGCAACGTGAGCAGTGAAGGCCCTGAGTTTCTTGTCGTTTCGCGTCGTCTACAGCCTGCGGTACTTGGGCAACACTACAGTACACCAACGGCTGAACACTATGGAGTTTCCCGCACCTACAACCGCGTGTGACGTTGGTCTTAGATTGTACTGCTGCGGGCGTCGATATGGCATCATGATATGAAGTTTGCCCAAGGGGACCGCTTGCTCTTCTGGTCACCGTGTCACCGTGTTAGTATCTCTCTCAAAAAAAAAAAAACTCTTTCTCCAGCTACGCAAACCCTACCTAGTTTTACGTATGACGCGAACTACGAAATAGCGCCATTGCTATCTGATACTTCACCAAGTTCGCCACCAGTTAAGTGCATGTTTCGCGCATGACGCCCTTCTCTCACACTTCTCTGTTCTCGCGCAGACAAGCGCGCATCGAAATTCGGGGGTTAAGTTACGGAGATGAAATGAAGGAAGGCGAAGGGCAGAAGCAGCTAACAGGTGCGCGAGTCTTTTTTTTCTTTGTAAAGACATCTTGTACGTAAGAGACCAACCTCCTATTATTATATGATGTTGAAAACGGGAGCGGGTTGCATTTTTTCTGGTCGCTCGTGACAATCTTAAAAAAAACGACTATGCTCCGAAAAGCCCGCTTGAGAAGCCATGCTGTAAATAATTTACTAATTGATTCAATTAGTAGGGTTCTGTCAGGATTGTGATATTTAAATATATTCTATAAAAATTGCTGAAAAGCTTTATTATTGTGAGAGCGTTAAAGAGCTCGTTTTGCAGAAATTACGGTGCCAGCATCAGTCTTGGCGTCGTTGGGTGCGAGCGAAAGGTCATCCTATGTGTGACCGAAACATTTAGAACGACGCAAATAAAATAAATAAATGATGAAAAATTTTGGAGTGGAGAAGGGATCGAACCATGATTGTTTGAGTCCAAGTACGTGTAGATCGATCTCGGTTCGTTTGCGTGGCAAGCGTATGTTCTTCAGCATTACAACGCCTGTGCTTGTGAAAACGGTGAAAAGAACTTCCTCAGCTTGGAAACGCAGTGAAAGTATCTTTCGTGCTTCACAAACATACACATCCTCTACCCATGCTTCACAATGCAACATGAAAAATATCAGTGATAATGCGTGGTACAAGCGTCCATTACCAACAGGCGTCAAAGTATGTGTTGTTGTTGTTGTTGTTGTCCTATTGTTAGTGGCGCATACCCACTGTGGGGGATTGGCCAAGAATCGAGTGGTTTCAAAATTTACTGTTCAGATTTGGAATGATGGAGGTTTAACAGAAAATTTTCCGATAGCCTAGGAGAGTGTGGTGCTTAATGTAATGCATACAAATGTTTACATAAACGAATTTATTCTTAGAATAGAGCAATAATTTGCTTTTATACGTATATAAATATGTGGACCTGTTAGGATAATGAAACTGGTTAATTAGTCAACCTATTTGTTTCATCAATATAGTCCCGGACGGCCGCGCATACTGTCACATTAGAGAAACCAGAAATGGAAGCTCCAAAAGACAAAATGACAGGCAGAGATAAGTCCATACCAATACCACGTAAAGGTATTTCTAATAGGGTTTTTCGTTATGTGTTAAACCACCTGCAGGTCAAAAAGAAATGGTTTATTGTTTCCAGTTCATCACAGAATGCACACAGTGGCGAAGGTGCCTGAGCAGACCTGTGTTTATAGAAATTTAGATTTGGTACCCGGCAACGCAGCCTTGTATGTGATTATCAAAGTGGCTTTTTGGTTGAAAGCTCGTACCCCACTGCAAATGCCACACACAGTAGTACATTTATTCTCTTAAAGTCATGTAGTCCGTGCATAGCGAATTCGAAAAGTTTTTATGCACTCAGTGTTTGAAGTACAAACTATGCGCTTGATGTCACTGTCGCGTTTCCTAAAGCCGAAGATTTACGGTCCCCTAATTTTTATATATTATTAACGAGAATAACTGATTTCGTGGTAAAATACTAGTAGGTACATGCCTCGTTATGGAATCTTAGTAATGTCCATTAGATGTCAGAAGAAGTTCGTGAGGAAACCTGTGACGTGCAATGAAGGTATATAATATAAAACGCTGTAACGTGCGATACGACTATACAACTGCAGATAGTTTCGTAAAGTAATTGGACGTGCTTTGTTGAAGTCATCATACAACGTATTTCAAGGCTGGAATGTATTCTGCTGTTTGCAGACGCCAATATGTTACTATGTTTATATAACGGCAATAAAATAGTACAATTCACATTTTACACAATCAGAGACTGCCACAGAAACGCAATGGCATGGTTCGAGAAACAAAAAAAAGTTATCAAATCTAACTGACGGCATGAAGTACGTGCATCAAAAGACTGCAAGGCAAAAAGTGGTGGAAGTTATTTTCGACTGCATTGCACCACATTATCATCGTGAAGAAACACACAGCAGTAACAACGTCTCTGAGCAGTCTAATTTGCACATTTGTTGAACTTTTAAGGACAAGGAGCGTTTGGAACATTGTGGTAACATATATCCCTTAACGCAGGTATTTGAATCTTTGGCTTCATCTTAAACGCATAATGAGCGATATTGTTACGCAATACACATTCTACGTGTTGTAGGGCCCTTTTGTGATGATCGAACTTCATAACAGACAACAATGTTGTCTTATACACTGATTGTCCAGTGCCAACCCTTACAAAAATTTTTATTGCAAAAAAAAAACAAAGAGGAGTTTTTCAGGAATGACAACAGATGGGATTGAAAATACATGACGGTTCAATTAAAATACTATTGAAGAAATTGTTGACCAGTATTCCATCATCAAAGCCGTCATTGAACTCGATATAGATTCATCATTGAGAGAAAATGAAATGGCTATAAAAACACGTTGTGGATCAAATGAAACATCACAAAGGCAATTGTTGATGGCTATAAAAATTGGAATGACTTTAAATTGAAAGCTATCAATGGTTTCGAGATGCGGAAAAAAGAATTTTCGCACTTGAGAGCGGCTTCTCGCCAATAATGCTGTATGTAATATGACCATATGTAATGAGAAAACCTATAATATTAAACAATCATCTGCATTTGCAGACCACCCCAGCACTGCAATCGAACTCAGGACCTCACTCTCGTGAAGCAGATGTCTCACCCATTGAACCACAGCGCCACCGCGTTAAGGCGAGTCTTTTAGTGCGGTATATATCTATCAAAAAGCTTTTTGCAAATCGTTGTGGAACTTTGAATTTTTTTGTGCCATATGCATTTGCGCATGCATTTGATCCGCGAATAGTTTGTAGGGCTTCATGAACTAGAGACAACAACGGTGAGCGATTTTGGCTCCGACTTCGGTTCTTGGTGCGCTGTTCTGCAAGAACAATGAATGTGTGTTCGTGCGTCGTTTTAGTGCTTCCCCGTGAGCCTCGAGTGTTGCTCACCGAAATTTGCGGATACCACCACGACAAGGCTGCGTTCGGCTGTCGCAACCTACGTATGTTTCTCGCACGTGCGTGTGCTGTAAGCAATTTCGCTTATTTGTGTTGCGAGGTACACGCGTGTCTGACAGCAGCCTATTCTCAGCTTTTTGAAGACGATGCGCTTTCGCACGTAAACGTTGCATGGGTAGCTTAGCATGCCTACTCTAACATTTGCATTTCGTACCCGCGAAGTGCCGCGAGCTGTGCGCTGGGGTAGCAGCGTCTTTTAAGGATTTCGACGGTTACAATTAGAGTTTATGTGCAATATTCACGATAGAGAGTGGTTTTTACTTGTCTTCAGTCTTTACCTGATCCTACTTATGGGGAGTGGCTACTCTGACCTCTATTCTGCATAACATCGCTGTTATGTTTTTAATTTATGTTTTTCGTGTTATGTCTTATGTTTTTCGTGTTACCGTGTTATGCTTTTCGTTTGCGCTCTTTTTACGTGGTTTTTCTTACATTAGTCATATTATATTACGAATTAATTTTTGCACATAGGTATAATGCTCACAAAAAATGCACTACGCTTTCCAGGCCATTTCCCCCGAGTAGGTGAGAGCAATGAGTCCAGCGAAACAAACAAACAAACAAACAAACAAACAAACGAAGGCTCAGCTGTCGAGAACAGGCTGCCTTCGCTGTCTCAAGGCGTACGTGTGTTTAGTTCGCATTGTACCGCGACACTGGTTGAGGTGCTGGGCCGCAACCCTGCCTGATGCTCCACACTCCTGCTGGGAGCCGTTCATCCAGTTCAGACGCATTGTCACCTGTTACAACTCATGTACTTTGGTTTTGAGGCCTCGAATCAGAGCTCATTCTCTCGTCGGAACGTCCCAGGCACTGCTCAGCTCAGACAATGACCAACGCAAGCCCACAACAGGTGCCCCAAGGAAGCTTTCTGACACACCGGGGAAACTGAGAAAAAGTGACAGCTTTAGTCAACAACGGTGCCAACATCTCTATTATCAGTCAGGACCTCGCCGACAGCCTCAGAAAAGTGAACTCCCTGTGAAAGGGCCCTTACATGAGAACGGGAAGGGACCAGTTATCGATGCCCTATGGAAGATGTACAGCAAGAATTTACATCACAGGTTCTCGTTTCACTGTGTCGTTCGTCGTTATCGGCACATGCTGCAGTGATAAAAGTCTTGCCATAGATTAGTTACCAGAATATGGCTCTGTCGTCAACATGCCAGAGAGGCTCATTACTTTCTGCAACGGTTAAGGCTTACCCGATTTTCTAGAGGCGTGACCGAACCAACTGCGCCTTACCGACGACGACTTGGTCCTCCACCCTAGTGTAGTATCATGCGCGTACGCGACGCACAGAGAACACGGGGCACGGCGCCGAAGCACCGGCCATCCGGAAGTATGCAGCAGCCGGTAACCAAGCAGGAACTCTCTTTATGTACGCAAGCATGCGATTATATACATATGCACAACGCCCTCTAGGGGCCAGCCAACCAGTTCCAAAACTGCAACTGAAACCATGAACCAACATCTAGGTTATGCACGCTTGTATCTTTGGCCACCGCTGCCCAGTTTAACGCCGAAGGAGTTGCAGACCAAATATGCTCACTTCTCTTCGCCCACGGTATTTCTGTCGCACAAGGTATCGTCAGTGTGGCTGCTGGACGCACGGAGTAGCTACTGACTTATTTTAGCGCTGAACGCCGAAACCTTCCAAAGGCACGGCTGTCGCTTACTTCGACGATGTCATAGATGCCGAAGGCGACTTGGTGGTAGTCGACGAGGCGCTGAAACTCGATTCAGTGCCTGTTCTGTATGTTAGCAATACTTTGCCGAAAGACTAGTGACGCAGACTTCTTGAGCCATTGGCCGAATCGGAACACTGCTTTTCGACAACATCAAAAGTTGGCCGCAGGCCTCCAACCAAGCACCGAATAATTAACGCGGAAATAGCGAGACCTATTCACCAGAACCCCTATCACATGGCTCCAACAAAAAAACGCGCAGCGATACAAGATCAGGTAGACAGAATGCTTAAAAATGATGTCATTCAGCCTTCACGGAGCATCTGGGCGTCGCCTGTGGCCCTCGTTAAGAAAAAGGACAGGAGCGTGCGCTTGTTTTTGGATTACCAGAAGCTCAATCAGGTGACCACGAAAGACGTATATCCTTTACCCCGTATAGACGACTCTCTCGACAGACTTCGACATGCTCACTACTTTCCTTCAATGGACTTGCGGAGTGGATATTGGCAAACCGAGGTGGACCCAAGAGACCGCGAAAAGACCGCTTTTGTGACGCCAGATGGGTTATATGAATTTAAGGTCGTGTCTATTAGTTTGTGCTTAGCACCTGCTACCTTCGAAGGACTCATGGATACCGTGTTTTCTGGGTTGAAGTGGAAAACCTGCTTAGTATATCTGAACTATGTCTTTGTTCTCCGCAACATTTGAAGAGCACCTTAAAAGGCTTGAAGAGGATTTACGAGCCATACGGTCCACGGGCCTGACGCTGAAGCCTGAGAAGTGCCACTTTTGCTACAAAGAGCTGTAATTTTTTGGTCACGTCGTCATCCCGCAGCGGTGGTCTAGTGGCTAAGGTACTCTGCTGCTGACCCGCAGGTTGCGAGATCAAATCACTGATGGAGGCGGAAATGGTGTGAGCCCGTGTGCCCAGATTTGGGTGCATGGTAAAAAACCCCAGGTGGTCAAAATTTTCGGATCCTTTCACTACGGCGTCTCTCATTATCATATGGTGGTTTTGGGACTTTAAACGCAACATCACAGTGAATTAATCAATCTATTGGTCACATCGTCAGTCTTGCAAGTGTCCGTCCCGATCCTGAAAAAATGGTACCGACTGATAAAAAAGCTCTGAGACGACTTCTAGGCCTTTGTGCACAATATCGACAACTTATCGTAAACTCCGCACGCGTCGCATGACCGTTAACTCGGCTCACGATAAAAGTCGTCACCTTTAATTGAAAAAAAGAAGATGAAGCTTCTTTTAACGATCTTTGCCAGCGACTACAAAACACTCCAGTCCTAGCCCATTTTGAGGACAGAGCCCCTGCGATGCTACACACCGGTGCTAGCAATCTAGGACTGGGAGCTGCGCTTGTGCAGCAGCAATGGGGCATAGAAAGGACAATCGCCTATGCAAGGAGAACGCTGACAAGCAGTGAGGCTAATTAGTCCACGTCTGAGAAGGCATGTCTTGTCGTGGTAAGGGTGGTTACAAAAATTTTCCCGAATTTATATGGCCGCCTCTGTAATGTAGTTGGCGACCACCACTCAATGTGTTGGTTAACAAATCCTGAAGGCACTACAAACCGATAAGTGCGTTAGAGTCTCAGAATGCAAGAGTTTGATATGGCAGTCACACATACTTCAGGGAAGTAAAAAATAGATGCTGATTTTGGTCCCATTCGCCCATCGAGTCCATAATCCTTCCCGAGGAGAAGAAACAGCATTTCTCGGTGCCTTCGACACGATGGTCATTGCGCAGCCACAACATGATGACGCTGAGTTGCTTGGCCTAGTTAGCTACTTAGATGGCAGTAAAATCAGGTTCTCTTCTCGATGTAGAAGAAACCACTTCTCCCCATTCGGCGCCCGAGGCGCACCACCCGTGGTGGTGTAGCAAAGTGGGAGAAGAAACGTACGCCGCTATCCCAATAGCGGCTATTGGCCTGCTGGTCGCTTGACGAATAAGCAGAAGCAACGCTGAAGAAGTTCTAGAGGGCTGATAAAAACTTGTATTTACAGATTTTACAAAACAATGCACATCAATGTTACAAAAAAGAAAAAAAAACAACTTGGAAATGAACCGACTTCTGTAGGGCGACCCTACGGGGTTCGGCGGAGCCGATGGTGCCCAACACCACAAGCTCGGTTCAGAACCCTTGGCGGAGCCACGGGGCCTCTTTTTATCCCTTCCTGGTGCCCCGCCCTTACCACACTCTCGGCACATAATCACCTGCTTGTCCTTTCATTGGACAGTACATTAGGTAGATGAAAAAAACGCCACGAGGATCCCGCCTTCGTGCACGTGGGACTCATGCACTCTCCCTAAACAGCACAACAACCAAAACGTAAATAATACAAAGCTAGAAAAAGCATTGAGGCCAGGGCCAGCTTTGCGGCGCACAATTATCTAGACAGAGCTAGCCGTACTCGGTATTGCGGCCGTAGGGCGATTTCCCTCTACCACGTCAATTTTTGACGACGGGGCTATAATTCTCTTGCCTCTGTGCGCCGTAAGAGGAACCGCTCGCTGACCGCACATATTTCTGCTTACGAGCCCATTTGCCCGGATAAACCAGGACGCAGTCGAAGACATGCCCGATTCAACAATAGGCAACCAAGGCGTCGACCGGGCGGCCGTCACCCATTCCCGTGTCGCGAGCCCGCTTCTGAGAGTTACTGGACCAAAGCCGGCCCGGCAGAAAAGGTCGTTGGTGACTCCAAAGTTTTCGCAACGCGCGCTGCCGATTCTGCAGGCGCGCAAACAGTACGTGGCCGGGCCATACGCCGAACCGATGCGAGAAGTCACCGCGGTGCGCGGGGTCTCGGAAGAGGCCCGTTGATGCGCCGACTGCCAGTTCCGAGAGGCAATTAGGGGGCCGTCAAAACGACGTTTACAATCTCACCCCTTTTGTTGCCCGGGTTGGTTTCCTTTTCCTTGAGTTAATAGTAACTCGAAACGCTCGACCGTTCTCTGGCGTTGAACAAAGCAGGGTAATATGCTGGCGCCGTGTGTCTGCGCTCGCGGCAAAACCGGTCGGTCGCGCTTCAACCGCTTGTCACTCAAGCAACGCTGGCTGCCCACGGCTGACATGCCCTCCCAAGCTTACGCCGCAAAGCAAATAAAAGCACACAAAAATTGCCACGCTACCAATTCTTACCGCAGTCCTACACCCCACATCCAAGACTTCGCAACAATTTGCCTAGAGCGTTGCCGAAGTAAACCCACAAAAAACGGGCCGTGCTCAACCAGTGGGTGTACGGCGGGTCAACAGCTGCTGCCAACGGCTGGGATGTCCCACACACTACGCAGTGGTCCCGCTGCGCCTGGCCGGCAGCAGCATGCGCAAATTCTCTCCTGCAAAGGAAGCGCGCAAAGAGCCCCACTTGGTCTCGGTGCTCAAAAAAAAAACAATGAAACAAACCAGTCTCCAGCGCCAGCTGACACGACAAAGCTACTTAGTGAGCTGCTCTGCTCTCTTAATATAGCGAGCCTATTCAAAACATCATGCGGCTGAAACGCGGTATCTAGTAGACCCGACCAAACATGCCAGAGCTGCTCGCTCCGCACGCCTTTCCACCAAACGCTTATGATGCATGCAACATCTGATATTCCCTGCCGTGGGCAATTCCTTGAACATTCTGCAAGAGTTTTCATTAACATGACACACACTGCAACACATGCCCCAGAACAACCGGGCACTGTTGCCCCACCCAAAAAAAACGTAACAAAAAATATTGGCACGTAAAAGCAGACACCACACGCAGTTCACACCACTACACTTGGTAATTGTCACACACTGTTGTATTATGTTCAAAAGTTCCATCACCATTCTGAAGTGTTATTGCCATGTTTGCACCATAAAACCATCACTTAGTCCCGTGGCACATAACACTCGTTCCCCCTCCTTCACTGATCGCCGCTGCGGGGCTCTCAGGCTACTGCACCTCCTCCCAGCATTGGTTTGTCAGCCGGGAAAGCGCGTCGGCATTAGCATGTGCTGTACCCTTTCTGTGTTGCACTACCACGTCAGAGCGCTGCAAAGCCAATGCCCAACGTATCAATTTGGCCCCTTGTGTCGAAGCTTGAGTGAGGTACGCGAGTGGATTGTGGTCGGAGACGACAAAGATTTTGGCCCCGAATACCCAGGTGTCGAACTTTTTGAGTCCCCAAATGACACCAAACGCCTCGCGCTCCATCGTAGACCATTTCATCTGAGCAGGCGTGAAGCGATGACTGGCAAAAGCAATCGGGCACTCGGTACCGTCATCGGCCATTTGGGCCAAACAAGCTCCCACAGCGATAGCGGAAGCGTCCGTAAAAAGCCAAAACGGCTTGTGAATGTCTGAAGTGGTTAATTCAACAGCGCTGCACTGGGCACCTTTGAGTTTTGCAAATGCCTCGTCGGCCTCGGGCGTCCAAGGGATGTGGTTAGGAACATGTTTAGCCGTCAATTGGGTAAGGGGCTTGGCAATGCCAGCGAAATTGGGTACGTAACACCGGTAATAGCCGCACAGACCTAGAACACTCCTTAACTCTTTTTCATTCTGGGGTACTTGCAGCCCCTCAATAGCCGCGAGCTCTCTGGGGTCCGGACCGTGCTTTCCCGATCCCACAATATGTCCGAGGTAGCGGATAGACGCGCACGCCACCTGACATTTTTCCATGTTAGCTACTAGGCCTACGGACGTTAGGGCGGAGAACACAGCGTGGAGGTGCCGGACGTGCTCTTGTAAGGACCTGCTGAAAACCGCAATGTCATCCAAGTAGGCACAGGCATACGCCTCATGGGGTGATAACAGCTGGTTCATACTCCGCTGAAAGCTGGCTGCCGCGTTCCTGAGCCCAAACGGCATTACCCTCCAAGCAAACTGACCTAGGTGCGACACAAACGCGGTCATGCGCTGTGACCCCTCCGCTAAGGGAACTTGCCAGTAGCCTCGTCGGAGATCAATTAGAGTTATATAACTAGCCTGACCTACATTCATGATCAATTCTTGCGGGAATCCCATCGGGAATGCGTCTGGTTCGGTTATGGCATTTAAGCTTCTGTAATCGACACACAGGCGCACCGTGCCATCTTTCTTTGGGACGCACACAAGGGGGTGAGCAAATGGACTTTCGCACCCGTATATTAAACCAAGCTCGAGCAGTTCTGCTATCTGTTTTGAAACCTCGTCCTTCAAGGCCACGTGCATGCGGTAAGGGCGGCTACGTTTCGGCGTAGCCCCTTGCATAAGCCTTATCTTATGTTCGCCGACTTGCGCGATCCCCACTTCTCTGCTAAATAAGGCCGCATGGCGTTCAAACACCTTCCGTACTAACACTCTCTCAGGGGGCTGCAAATGAGCCAAGCTACCCGCCGGTAGGATAGATGCTCTGTCGTGCGAGGTGACAGGACGCGGCACGTATTCCACCTCCCCGAACTCGTGGTCGTCATGGAATATGACACCAATGCCAGCGACACGGCACGTGTACGAGCGCAGGTGGTTGGCATGCACTAGCATACGCTTACCCACCGGCGTCTCTAAGTAATAGGAGTGTTGGCGGTGCTTTCCTGTGATCCTGCACGGACCTACCCATTTCGGTTGCATCTTACCGGAACTGTTGCTATCAAAAACAAGCACCTGCTCCCCAAGTTGAAACTCCTTTTCTTTCGCACGAAGGTTCTATTGCGTCGCGTACGCCCTCTGCTGTTTAGTTGCGGTCACGTTAGCAGCTTCCGCGGCTATCTCCAACTGTTGTTTCAGTTTTCGCATATACTCCGCAGGCTTGTCTGCCACTGGCACGGGCATTTCCTGTTCTCCCGACCAAGCCCTCTGTAGGATCGCGAGCGGACCGATGGGTATTCTGCCGTACATCATCTGGAACGGGGACACGCCCGTAGTGTCGTGAGGAACTTCTCTATATGCCCACAGTAGAAGTGGCACGAACTTGTTCCATTGTCGCCCCTGTTCAGATATCACATGAAATAGCATGTTTTTGAATACTTTGTTCCACCGTTCGACCGCTCCGTTTCTTTCCGGGTGGTCTGGTGTCGAAAACCGAGGTGAACAGCCGAGGTGCGTCAGGAACTCGCGGGTCAGCGCGGTGGTGAAATTGGTTCCGCAATCTGAACATACTATCTCTGGTATCCCGCTGCGGCTGAAAATTTCCAACATTGCGTCGCAGGTAGCTTTAGCTGTCAATGACGAGACATACGACCTCGGGCCAGCGGGTGCAGAGATCTATCATGCACAACGCGTAGTGGTGGCCGCGAGTTGTCGGCGGCTCAATTGGTCCTATGACGTCGATATTGACTTTCTGAAAGGGGTATCGGGGCCTTACGAGGGGCGCTATGGGAACTCTGTCTGTCTGCCTCCTGTCAGCCCTGATCTGGCACGCGTGACAACAATTGCAGTAGACTCGGACGTCCTTTTCTATACCTGGCCAAAAAAACTAAGTTTAATTCTCGCTCTCGTCTTACGAAACCCCAGGTGTTCTCCCCAATACGACTCATGCGCCAGGCTGAGCACATCAGCCCGCCAGGTGGTCGGCAAAACTAACTGGTTGATCAGTTGACCCAATACCTGTTCTCGGTGATACAGCAACCTGTCAATCACCAGAATTCCACCTCGCCCTTCCGCGGCGTCTCTCCATGCCCGGCCCAACGTTTCGTCACTCTTTTGTTCCTCACGCAACGCCTCGAAATCGCCCCTCTCGCCACTTGCGCCACCTTGCGACACGCAACTTGCCTCGTTCTCGGCGGTGTGTGGTGTTTTCTTTCTAGGGTTATGCTCTCCTTCTGGCCCTGATTCTTCCTCCTCTACCTCCACGGCTGTAACCACTTCTTCCTCCCGGGTGCGTTCGACCTCGCTGGGCTGTAGTACGCTTCCCTCTGCTGACCGCGGATGATTCGGAGTCGGTCTACTCTGCTCTACTACTCTCCCATCTAGTTTCGCGGCCGCCTCTCGTTCGTCGGAGAAGTTTCGGGGGGATAGTGTCATGTCCTGTTTGTTGTATTCACACTGGCTCTGGTGCAACGCGGTCCAATCGCTCGCCGCGAGCAGGCATTCACTCACGCTTAGTTTATCTGTGACCGCACACAAGACTGGTGTGGCCTGTGAAACTTCAGCGAACACCGGTTGCCCCTGTTTCAGCGTTAGCGGGAGCTCTACTAGTTTGGTCTCGACTCGTTCACCAAATGCTGCTCGGAGGCTTACGCGGCCATGGGCCTGGATAAATTCTTCAGGACCCACGCTTTCCTGCACTACCGTAATCTCGGCGCCCGTGTCTACTATTGCATTCAAAGTTTTATCTTTGCAATTCAGAGTTACCTTCCACAAGCGGTCGGCAGGCGTTACCTTATCTAGGCAGACTCGAGCAGTGAGTTTATCATTTCCCTCCGAAGCGCTAGGATTCGGCGCCACCCTTTCAAGATAGTGCGGGCAGTTGAGTCTAATATGTGTGTTCGATCCACACTCAAAACATCCCATTTTCCTCGGTTGCCTACTTGAATTATACGAATCCTTCGGTCTCGATTTCGAACCCTGACTCGGACCCGATCGGCTGCTACTCTGGTGGTCGGTCGTCTTTTCTACCCCTTTACTGCTGGCGTTACGCCGCTGTCCTTTCTGCGCTTCCGCACTGCCGTTCGCGTCTTCAAAGGTGTGCAAGAGCCTTGCAATTTCTGCGCTTTTGTACCACGCTGCCCCTTCATGTATCCTCAAGTATTTTAATGCCTCTTCATACAACACGAATTTCAATTGGTCCACCAGAAGTAGTTCCAAAAGCTCCACGAAGGTGCATGCGCCTATATCCCACATCCGAACATACTTCCTGGAACTTCAACACAAATACACACGTCCTGAGTTCTTTACAGATGCCTCCAAGTATAACTCCTCTGTGTCCTACGCTGCTGTCGGTCCATCCTTTTCGGATGCTGGCCCTCTACATCCAGGCACAAGTATCTTCACAGCAGAAGCCTATGCGATACTTGTGGCGGCTAAACACATCAAGCAAATACAAATACAAAAAGTAGTAATTTATACAGACTCCCTCAGTGTAGTAACGGCTTTGCAGACTCTTAAAAAACACAAAAACCCAGTCCTTGTCTCACTTTACTTCATTTTATGCACACTCTACACACTCAAACAACATGTTGTAGTGTGCTGGGTGCCAGGGCACCGTTAGATTCAAGGCAACGTGAAGGCGGATCAGCTCGCTGCATCCGTCCACAAAAGCACTGCCCCTACACCCATATCAATCCCGGCCCTTGATCTTAAACCATCTCTCAAACGAAACCTCAGAGTATACTGGCAGAGCAAGTGGGATACACACACACAAAACAAACTACACGTTATTAAGCCACACCTTGGTCATTGGCTGCCCGTATAGAAATCGCGTTATACAGAGGTAATACTAACGAGACTTAGGATAGGATACACATACACGACACACACACACCTTTTGTCCGGTGGCGATTCACCAATGTGTGACAGATGTGGTGAAGCATTGACAGTCCTTCACATTTTAATTGAGTGCAAACAATTGGACACTGTAAGAAAACAACACTTTCCATTACCCTACCGACAACATATACCTTTACACCCTGCAATGTTCGTCGGTAGGGAACCGCTTTTTAGTCACAAATCATTGTTAGCGTTTTTTAAAGAAATTCATAGTTTTCATATTATATACCCGGGCATCCCGTAGCAAGACCTCTCCACAGAGGTTTTTGCTACGGTGGTTACACAAAAAAGCACTTGCCTCACGGCCCTTGGACGCAAGGGTATTAACGAGTGAGGCACCTGTGCTAATGCCATACATATCGACCATCGTCTTTTATTATCACCAACTTTTGTCATCTATTCACACCACACACACCTTTCACGGCATGGTCATGATTTTATTACTTGTATGTTTTTACCCGCCTTACCGCGAGGAATTTTATGGCTCTTATACAGCCGCTTATCGCAATCATTGTCCATTTTTAGTAAGATGAACTGGCGCTCTTTGGCCGTGAAATGGTCCTTGCGCCATAAAACATCAAAACATCATCATCATCATCAGCTCCGCGAAGGTGGACACGTCTCTTGACGCAACATAAAAATTTAGGTAGCTGGCCAACCTTGTTGTAAAACTTTTCCACGTCTCTGTTTTTCGTTTCCGTGCCCCTGTGAATTTCTTTTGGTATTCTAAGGGAGACAGCTTCAGTTCATCAAGCACTACTTCCTTCACAATCTCATAGTCCCGATGTTGGGCGGGTGTGAGCCGAGTTGATAAATACTCTATGCGCTCAGCCACGAGTGGAAAGACTATTTGTCCAAATAACTTCGAGGTACCTCATATGCCTCCAGAGTGTGCTCCACTGACTCGAACCAAATTGGGACCTCCGCGTCAGCGGGAAATTTCGGGAAAGAGCCCACTAACAATTTGGCATATTTGCGCCACTCAGTGTTGGAGCAGCGCTCAAATGTTCTACCAGCTTCACTCACGCTACCTGATGGGCATGCCGGACGTAATTTAGCGAGCTCTAACTCCAACTTCATTTGCCGGCTTCGTTCCCGAGCCATCTTAAAATCATGATCTGCTTGGTCTCGTGCCGTCTAAGGGACGCCACTACTCCCATCCTCACTCGCCCCATCGCCACCCTCCATCCTGCTGAATGTGGTGCTAGCCTGTTTGCCCCGCAACAACAATACAGCAATGAGAAAGGGAACTCACGTTAGCTCGGTCCCGTTGTCGTGGCGTCGCTCTGGCTTGCTGCTGCAGGCTTCTGGTCGATGACCCACCTCGTCGTGGACGCGCCTTTTGGGTGCCAAGAACTCGTCCGAGGACCGCTTTGACCCAGTCACTTCTCGGTGTCTTCCGGGAACACCAGGCTATATGCAGCTTCCAGCTGCCGCAGCTACTTGCTGCAGTGTCTGTCCGTTGGTCTGGTGCCGATTGGTGTCTTCATCTGTACTTCGTCTTTCCTCTCAGCCAGCTTCTTCCTTCTTCCACTCCGTCCATAGCAAGCCAATCCTGTTGGCTGCGCCAGTAAAACCAGGTTCTCTTCTCGATGTAGAAGAAACCACTTCTCCCCACTCGGCGCCCGAAGCGCACCACCCGCGGTGGTGTAGCAAAGTGGGAGAAGAAACGTACGCCGCTATCCTAATAGCGGCTATTGGCCTGCTGGTCGCTTGACGAAGAAGCAGAAGCAACGCTGAAGGAGTTCTAGAGGGCTGAGAAAAACTTGTATTTACAGATTTTACAAAACAGTGCACATCAATGTTACAAAAAAGGAAAAAAAACAACTTGGAAACGAACCGACTTCTGTAGGGCGACCCTACGGGGTTCGGCGGAACCGATGGTGCCCAACACCGCAAGCTCGGTTCAAAACCCTTGGCGGAGCCACGGGGTCTCTTTTTATCCCTTCCTGGTGCTCCGCCCTTACCACACTCTCGGCACGTAATCACCTGCTTGTACTTTGATTGGACAGTACATTAGGTAGATAAAAAAAACGCCACGAGGATCCCGCCTTCGTGCACGTGGGACTCATGCACTCTCCCCAAACAACACAACAACCAAAACGTAAAGAAAACAAAACTAGAAAAAGCATAGAGGCCAGGGCCAGCTTTGCGGCGCACAAATATCTCGACAGAACTAGCCGTACTCGGTATTGCGGCCGTAGGGCGATTTCCCTCTACCACGTCAATTTTTGACGACGGAGCTATAATCCTCTTGCCTCTGTGCGCCGTAAGAGGAACCGCTCGCTGACCGCGCATATTTCTGCTTACGAGCCCATTTGCCCGGATAAACGGGGACGCAGTCAAAGACATGCCCGATTTAACAATAGGCAACCCAGGCGTCGAACGGGCGGCCGTCACAATTTCCCGTGTCGCGAGCTCGCTTCTGAGAGTTACTGGGCCAAAGCCGGCCCGGCAGAAAAGGTCGTTGGTGACTCCAGAGTTTTCGAAACGCGCGCTGCCGATTCTTCAGGCGCGCAAACAGTACGTGGCCGGGCCATACGCCGAACCGATGCGAGGAGTCACCGCGGTGCGCGGGGTCTCGGAAGAGGCCCGTTGATGCGCCGACTGCCAGTTCCGAGAGGCAATTAGGGGGCCGTCACAACGACGTTTACAATCTTACCCCTTTCGTTGCCCCGGTTCGTTTCCTTTTCCTTGAGTTAATAGTAACTCGAAACGCTCGACTGTCTCTGGCGTTGAACAAAGCAGGGTAATATGCTGGCGCCGTGTGTCTGCGCTTGCGGCAAAACCGGTCGGTCGCGCTTCGACCGCTTGTCACTCAAGCAACGCTGGCTGCCCGCGGCTGACATGCCCTCCCAAGCTTACGCCGCAAAGCAAATAAAAGCACACAAAAATTGCCACGCTACCAATTCTTACCGCGGTCCTACAATGGCAGTTCTCAGAACGCGCCAAGCGTTTTCGCAAGAGTGTTTCATTGTTTTTTTACGGGGCGGAGTACGCTACAAAAGAAACTTTTCGTCGATGGGGTCTGCTTATCTGCTCGTCATCCCAGCAGCCCTTCGCACCAAAGTACTCAAAGCATGCCACAACGAGGTGACCTCCAGCCACTTTGGCTACACGAGAACGTTGGCCAGAGTACAGAAAATGTATTGCTGGCCAAGACAAACCACAGCCGTGAAGCACCATGTTTGTACCTGGCTCGACTGCTAGTGATGCATGTCAGCACCGACTAAACCAGCTGACCTCCGGCAACCCGTGCAGGTCTCAACGACTCCACTCGACCAGATCAGCATGGACACGTTGTGCCCACTACCGACTTCTACTACAGGGAACCACTGGGTTACCGTCACGACGGATTATCTGATCAGTTATGCCAAGACAAAGACTTGGCAGGTACAGCAGCGGTGGTGGCAATATTTTTCATCGAGAATATTGTACAGTGGCATGGCGGACAACGTTCGTGATCAAAAACGCAGGAACAGCATTCACGGCAGGTGTTTTAAATCGCATCTTGATGCTGAGTGGAACCACGTATCGTAAGACCACCGCCTACCACCCACAAACGAATGGGCTGACAGAGCATCTAAACAAAAATCGGGGGACCCTGCAGTTTCACCTTTAGGAGTTGAACGCGACAGTGAAATCCGGCCCCTAGTGGATCTTTCAACCGCTAAGTGCAAAACGTATTCATACGTTTTGTTACATACACACGCACGCACACAAGCACCGACACAGTAAAAGAGACCAGCAGGCACTTTTATCGCCAAATGGGCTCGTTTTTTTCGTGACACCTGTCGAACAAAATACGTTAAAATGGCCCTGAAACACTTCTTTAGGTAACCATGGAATGAATTCACATGAAGAGCTTATTCCCTCACGAATTCATTAGAGCGAAAATTTTAGTGATCCGTCCACTGCGAGTGGGTGGGAAGGTTGGTCGCATGCTGCAATTACATTATCTCTTCTCTCGTCCCGCCCCGCCACGGTGGCAAAGTGGCCAAGGTACTCGGCTGCTGACCCGCAGGTCGCGGGATCGAATCTCGGCTGCGGCAGCTGCATTTCTGATGGAGGCTGAAATGCTCTAGGCCGTCTGCTCAGATTATTGTGCACGCTAAAGAACCCAAGGTGGTCAAAATTTCCGGAGCCCTTCAGTATGGCGTCTCACGTATCAATATGGTGGTTTTGGGACGTTAAACGCCACATATGAGTCTATCATGTCTCGTCCCGACAAAAGCGCTGGAAGCTAAGCAGGAAGGGGTGACAGGGCGAAGAAACTACCACTCCTTGTGACCATGAGCACTTTTTTTTTTGTCGAATGCATGGCTTTTCCAGTGTTATCGCGCGCGCATGCATGGACATGTAGCGGCCTCCCGCTGCAATCTCGGTAACTTGATTTTTCGGTCACAGACGCACAGACGATTTTTCGCTCACAACCAACGGGGCTGATGCCAGCAGTGGGGTTTCTGCGACCCTAGCACTTTAACTCTACCGCGTTGAAATCATTGAAGACATGCTTTCGATGCACGCAGACGTTGAACACAAAAATTTTGGATGAAGCCTTGCCTTGCATAACGTTTGCGTACAAAACGATCAAGCAAGAAACGACTCGCATGACCCTGTTCAGCCTCGTTCATGGACTGGAAGTACAAGCCATGATAGACGCGATGTAACCAAATGAAGGTGACATCGACCAAGACACCAACACGTTTACTGAATGCCTGGAAGAAGCTAGGTAACTTGCACGTTTACTGATTCGCCATCAGCAAGAGTACGATGCAGGCCACTACAAGGTTCACCGCAAAACAGTCGTCTACCAAAATGTCGACAAAGTATACGTTTAGACGCCCGTATGAAAACGAAGACTTTCCTAAAAGCTCTCAAGAAGATATTATGGACCATATCAAGTGCTACGACAACTGAGTGACGTCACTTACGAAGTCGCCCCCTACACTTCCTATAGTACGAGGCGTCGCCAGCACCATCCTCAACTCTCACGTATTGCGCATGAAGCCTTACGTCCAGAGTGATTGCGTGAGACGTTTCTTCTAAAAAAAACTGCATAACTGACTTCGCATTGGGGTGATGCCCTTTAAGGGGAAGGCAAATGATGCGTGTCTACATGTGAACGAAAACCATATTAGGGAAATTTATCAGACACAATGGTAGGGGGCCCCAGGCTTTACTCGAGGGTGAAGAAGAGGATGTTGCAGCTCAGCTGTTGAGAAAACGTCACTTTCGCTGTCTCAAAGAGTACCTGTGTTTTGTTCGCTTTGTACCGTGACTTTATTAAACTGGAGTCATGTAAATATTTCCCACATCTGCGGCAACGCCCTTAGTTAGTGTCAAAATGCCGCTAATGTTTCACTGACTAAAACTAGATAAAAATGTTTGGTTAGTTGGATGACTCTATGCAGCTAATAGTGTCCCGAACTGGTAAAAACGTTAATGGCGTCAGCCTGATGAGAGCACTAAATTTCGATTCCATGTTATGGATTTATATATATTCTCACGTCGCTCCAGGGGGTGTCGACAAGGTTTATTGACGTCAGATCAACAGGGCTCCAACCAAGCGCGTCGGTTGGGCCTGTTTGCTCGAGAGGGGGCCCACGCGCACTTCTTTCTTCTCTGTGGTGTGAGCCTTCACCTTGGCATACGACCCACTACTAGAAGTAGGTGGCAATATTCCTCCTCAACAAAACAAAAATAAAGAGCATTGTCCCGATGATGGAATGAAAAAAACTTTATTTCAGTCCTGCAGGACGCGCTTAGCGCGTAGCGGGCGTCTCCCACGTAGGGAAAGACAGGGAGTACCTGGCGGCCGCTTCGTGGGCCTGCTGGACGGCCCATTGCTGGTCGGCGAGAAGTAAGCTCCTGAGGGACCTCTCTCACTTGCTTGAAGTAGAGTCGGGAGGAGTTGTTCCACACTCCCAGAGCATGTGTGCGAGTGTCGCTGTGTGTCCACATGATGGGCATGTGTCTCTGGGGTATGCATCGGGATAATAAACGTGAAGCGTGGCAAGGTTTGGGTACGTGTGTGTCTGTAATAGGCGTAGGGTTAATGCCTGCGGTCGGTTAAGTTTCGGATGTGGGGGTGGAAAAATGCGGCGTTCCAAGTAAAAGTGCTTTGTGATTTCATTGTACGTAATTGGTGCATCCCGATTGGTATCTAACCCAGCAAGATGAGGTTGCCCTGTGGCAGTGCGGTCAGTAAGTGCGCGCGCTGCATCATGGGCGATCTCGTTGAGGTTGGATAGGGCACCCGGCACCTGGCCGAGATGGGCGGGGAACCAGATGACAGTGTGGTGCTTCAGGGCACTCGGGTCCGCATCGCGCAGGATACGTAACGCCTGGTCGGAGATGACTCCGCGTTCGAAGGCTTTGATGGCCGGCCTGGAGTCGCTGTAGATGAATTCCCGTTTGCCGTCGAGCATAGCTATAGCTATAGTTACTTGCTCCGCTACTTCGGGTTTTCGGGTGAGGATTGTGGCTGAGTTAAGAGTCTGCTGCGCGGATGATACCGCGACCGTGGCGAAGGCTTGGTTGTTGCGATAGGCAGCGGCGTCCACGAACGAGACGTTGTTCGCTTCCGTGTCTATGCGCTTCAGAATGGCGGTCGCCCGCGCAAGGCGCCTGCCTCTATTGTATTCGGGGTGTACATTTCGTGGTATGGGAGCAATAGTGATAAGGTCGCGGATTTCACGGGGAATTAGAGTCAACTCTGGGGGGTCCCTGGCCCTCGAGGAGAGGAAGTCGAGCTCGCGCAGAATATGGCGGCCCGCCTTGGTGGTAGTGAGTCGGGTCAATTGCACACGTTCCTGAGCTTCGGCGATCTCTTCTAGCGTTTTATGTACGCCAAGCTTGAGGAGTTTGTACGTTGGAGTGGTGATAGGGAGGCCAAGGGCTCGTTTGACCACCTTGCGAATAAGCGCATTGAGTTGATCGCGCTCAGCACGCAGCCACTTGTGTATAGCGGCAACGTAGGTAAAATGGCATAAAACAAATGCGTGTACGAGACGCAGCAGGTTATCTTCTTTGAGACAATGGTGCCTGTTGGCTACTCTACGTACGAGTCGTATGGCATTCTCAGTCTTAGTCCTGAGCTTGTGCACTGTTTGGGTGTTGGTTCCGCGGGACTCGATGATCATGCCGAGGACCTTGATGGTGTCTACCCTGGGTATAGTACGACCATCTCTGGTGTGGAGGGTGATATTGCGTTCCGCCGGAGGTTTCCACCCTTTGGGCTTGGCACCCCGGCGTTTGGGCAAATATATCAACAGCTCCGACTTCGCAGGTGAGCACCTGAGACCAGTGTGGTCGAGGTAAGACTCGGTGGTGTCGAGAGCCTCTTGCAGGGCAGACTCAATGAAGCCATCCGACCCTGTGGAGCACCATATGGTTATATCATCCGCATAGATAGTGTGATTTAGCCCGTCTATTTTTGAAAGTCGTTCGGAAACCCCATTATCACGAGGTTGAAGAGCGTGGGTGAGAGGACGGATCCCTGAGGAGTGCCCCGCTGCCCGAGCTCCACTTCTTCCGACACTAGGTCTCCTACGCGGAGGACGGCTCTGCGTCGAGTGAGAAAAGAGCGGATAAAGTAGTAAAATCGATGACCTAGACCGAGGCCTGCGATCGCTTTCAAGATTGACGAGTGCGTTATTGTATCGAAGGCCTTTTCTAAATCGAGACCGAGTATTGCACGAGTGTCCCGAGTGTTCCCGCCATCTAGAATTTGATGCTTTAGGAGTAACATGGCGTCTTGTGTGGATAACCCTGGTCGGAAGCCAATCATGTGGTGCGGGATGCAGTCGTTATCTTCGAGGTATCGACCAACCCTGTTGAGGACGACGTGCTCAGCCACTTTGCCCACACACGACGTGAGAGATATGGGACGTAGGTTATCTAGGCTCGGCGCCTTTCCCGGTTTGGGTATGAGAACCGTGTGAGCTAGTTTTCAAGCATCGGGTATCTCACCCTTTTTCTATATCTCGTTGATAGTGTCAGTGAGGTAAGTGACGGAGGAATCGTCCAGGTTACGTAGGAGCTTGTTGGTGATGCCATCGGGGCCAGGGGCTGAGCGGCCATTGAGTTCATGGAGAGCTCGGTGCACATCTTCAATAGAGAAGTCGGCGTCTAAATTAGTGTTGTCGCTGCCAGAGTAATCAGGGTGAGGGGTCACAGGGCCCGTGGGAAGCGGGAGATATTTTTTCACGAGGTTCTTGACATCTTCCGGTGACACTGTCCGTTTAGCCTGATGAAGTATCTTCACGATCGAATGACGCTGATTTGTGCGGGTGTTGGTTTCATTGAGGAGGTGTTTGAGTAAGTTCGACGTTTTGCCATTTCGGACCTGACCATCGATCGAATTACAAATTTCGTTTCACTGCTGTTTTGAAAGGATGCGGCAGTGATCCATCATGGTCTTGTTCAGCTGAGATATGCGTTTGCGTAACCTCCAATTAAGGCGCTGGCCCTTCCACGGGGCCAATAGAGACTGTTTGGCCTCTAGTAGGTGGGCGAGACGACTGTTCATCTTTTCGATTTGAAGGTCTGTGCTGATAGTTTTTGTTGCCTTGCTTACGTCAGCTTTCAGCTGGGCCGTCCACGTCTCGAGGCTCGGTGGGGTATCAGGAGGAGGTCGTTCTGCGCGGGTCTTACGAAGGAGGTCCCAGTCAACCCACGTGTACGACTTGGTCTTCCTGCTTACTGTGGGGAGGTGTACAGCCAATATGAAGTGGTCGCTACCGAGATCTACCGCGAGGTTGGACCAGCGGGCGTTGGAGATATTCTTGACGAAGCATAAATCCGGCGTAGTATCTCTTTGCGTGGACGTACCAGTGCGAGTGGGGAAGGCCTTGTCCGTAATGAGAATAAGGCCCATGTCATTCGCATTTTTCCAAAGCTCGTTACCTTTGGGTGTGTCGTACGTGTAGCCCCAGGCGCTATGCGCAGCGTTAAATCGCCTGCAATCACTAGCGGGTTAGGCCCCGCGAGACGGACAGCTTTCTGGAATAAGCGTGTGAATCTTTGTCTATGGTGGCTGGGACTACTGTATACATTGAGCATGTATACGCTTTGTCGTGATACGTTGCCAGGGAGAATTTCGACCATAACGTGCTCAATTTCGGGCACATTGAGACTGTGCGCTGTGCAGGTAATCTTGTTAGCGACCAGGGTGGCGATACCGCGTCTTCCCGAGGGGCCGGGCGACCACTGGTATCCGGAAAACGTGGCGGTTGGTACTACAGTCTCTTGTAATAGCATGATGTGAGGTTTGGCTTCGTGGCTACGGAGGTATTGCTGCAGGAAAGCTTTCTTGTGGGTGAAGTTCCTGCAGTTCCATTGCCAGATTCGCAACTCGTCAATTGGCCTGGCCATCTTGAAGCATTTAGCAGTTGGCCTCAGCACCCGGCGGGTGCATAAGGGCCGCGTGATGCGGTGGACTGGGCACGGCTGCACGTTGCGACAACGGCTTATCCGCGGCAACGGCAGGGGCGACGACGTGATCAAGATATTGCTCCACTTGGCCCAAACGATTACCGTGTACCGCGAGAGTAGACTGCACGAGAGCCATGCTTTCGCCAAGAAAGCGAAGGCTTTCCTTAATCGCCGATAGCGTGCTCTTAATGTCGTCTAACTCTGCCTTT
Organism: Rhipicephalus microplus; assembly: GCF_013339725.1. Taxonomy (NCBI): domain Eukaryota; kingdom Metazoa; phylum Arthropoda; class Arachnida; order Ixodida; family Ixodidae; genus Rhipicephalus; species Rhipicephalus microplus. The sequence goes on along the minus strand of NW_023610896.1, from coordinate 155,490 downwards.
AAAGCAGGCTGGTCGTGGGCGACTGCGCGTTTCTTGGGTGCGCTCTCGCTGTCGTCGTTACCGGCGCCTACGGGTTGCGGCTGCGACGGAGTGACTGCGTTGTCGTCGTTGTCGGTTTTGGGCATAGCAGCGCGTGCGTTTCTGTCAGTTTTTAGTTTGGCAATTGCGACTGTGAGTTTACGTATTGTTTCTTTCATCATCGCATTTTCGTGCTTTAAGATCGCTATCTCAGATGTGTTGTGTGTATCATGCTCTGGGAGTGAACCCGACCCTACCTGTGATGTTGTGCTTCCTTTTCTCCAGACGGCGTCCGCCCAAGTGAGAGGTCCCCGCTTATTCTTGTTGGCGTTGCCTGGCGATGGTGGTGCCGATGGGCTAGGCGATCGTTGACGCGAGACCCCAGTAAGACTGGGGTGAGGCCTGGAACCAGCATGAGGCCCGGAACCAGAGTGGGAGCCGGAGCGTGACCCGGGCTGGGAACCCGAACGGGAACCGTGACGTGAACCAGAACGAGACCTGGAGTAGCCTCGCGATATAGATCTGGTTGGGGTCCCAATTCGCGCGCCGCGGGAGTGGGTCCGAGGGTGGCTCCGGTTCCTGGGACGACTCCGGGATCGGGACCGGGATCGGCTGCCATCGGATCGACCATCTGTAGAAAGCTTCGAGGCCTGGTCGTCGTCAGCGGTTGCGTAGAACTCGTTCATTGCTTCGTAACTGTTGTGTCGCGTCGAGTGTGCTCGCTCCCATCGTCGTCGGCGCACCACGTATGGAATGTGGTAGCGTTCTTTACATTCCCTGTCGGCAGTGAGGTGGGCTCCTCCGCAAAGCTTGCATGTTGGTGTGCAGCGGTGTTCTTTTTCGGGGTTCGGCACGCTGCAGCCTCAGCAGAAAACGTCTCCAGGGTTCGGGCACACGTCCGCTCGATGGCCGAGCCGACCGCAGGCGTAGCAAATATCTATCTGTCTACGGTATAGTGTACATTGAAGTAGCACCGATCCGTATCGCACAAAATTGGGCACACGATGTCCATCGAAGGCCACGATCACTGCAGTGGTACTTTCGATGCGTTTGCCAGCCAAAGCTAGTGGATTGCGGTCGTTGACAATCTTCGCATCAATGTTTACCGAACCGTCTTGCACGGGAATCCCTCGAATGACAACTTTGCATGTAGAATGTGGTGCCGCTTCGTAGGCACTAACTTCATAGGTCTTGTCAGCGATGCGGATTTCTTTAAAGCGCGCGTAGCGATTAGCAATTTCTCTTTTCGGCGTGCTTGCTACTAAGATATTCTGTTTAATGTTGGGGCAGAGCGTGTCTGCTTGCTGTTCCAATGGGCTGATACCTGCCGAAGTCGAAATGGCTTCAGCGATTGTCGTTGGGCCAACCTTAGCGATGTTAAGACCCCCTCTGGGCCTAATGATAATGCGGATGTCGTTCTTTGGTAGGTGAGGCATTCGGCTTGCTCGAATAATCTTGTTCTTCACATTTTCTCTGTTGCGGGGCTTGTGCTCGTTGCGTTTCAAAGCGCTATATGACGGCACACGTTTGGAGCCTTCATTTTTTGCTCGGCGACACGAGGCGGTCTGCCAGCCTTGGTCTGGCGTGATTTCTTCAGGGTCAATGTTTTCCCCTTTCACTTGGTACTCCATCGCTCAGCGAGACAGTGCGGCTACGGGGCGCGCGAGCAAGCGCGCGCCACGTTAGAGCAAAGAAGACACTTGTCAGGGCTAGCTGTCGGTGGGCGAGCGACGATGGCGGATGCAAAATAAAATGCAAAAAGCAAGCACTCACTGCGCCCAAATTGTGTCGGCAGAGTCCTTGTGTCTTTTGGAAGTCGTTGCACTAGTTTGACGTTGAAGTCACAAAGTGGCGTCGCAAAAACGTTGAAAAAAGCAGGAGCCGTAGTGGAAGCGTTCGCACACTTCGGCTTCTTCTTCTTCCTCCCCTTCCATTGTCCCGATGCTGTAAAGATATTGAAAAAACGAAAAACCAAAACAAAGTAGGTTAAACAATGAAAAAGGGCACCAATAATAAAATGTTAGACGCCATAAGTTCACCAATGATGAGGCAATTGTCGGAGCACAAATAAAAAACACAGGAAAAGTGGTCTTTTAGGAACGCGCAAAATAAGGCTTCATGCGCACCACGTGAATTATGTCAGAGGTCGGTTGTTTTCGTTGTACCCATCGTGACGACGTAGCGTCCGGAACCACTTCGTAGTTTACGTCGCTCACGCGGCGTAATACCTTATACGGACCGAAGTATCTGCTGAGCAACTTTTCGGAGAATCCACGGCGCCGAACAGGGGTCCAAACCCAAACTTGGACTCCCGGACTGTAAGATACGTTATTGTGACGCATATTATAACGTCGTGCATCGACCTGTTGCTGCTGATCAATGTGTAGCCGGGCTAGCTGGCGAGTTTTCTCGGCACGCTCTGCAAATTCTTCTGCGTCAGTGGTTAATTGATCGGTGCCTTCACAAGGAAGCATCGCATCCAGCATCGTCTGAACTTCGCGGCCATAGAAAAGGCGAAACGGTGTAAATCGGGTTGTTTCTTGAACGGCGGTGTTATAAGCGAACGTCACATAAGGCAAAATGCGATCCCATGTTTTGTGTTAGACGTCGATGTACATGGAGATCATATTTGTGACTGTCTTATTTAGTCGCTCGGTTAAGCCGCTGCTCTGCGAATAGTAAGCAGTCGTCGTTCGATGTCTAGTGTTACTTAGTCGAAAAACTTCATCAATAAGCTGTGCAGTGAACGCTGTTCCTCTGTCGGTTATCATTGTAGATAAAGCTCCGTGGAGCAGAACAATGTGGCACATGAAGAACTGTGCTACATCAGAAGCCGTGGCTCGTGGTATCGACTGTGTTTCAGCATAGCGGGTCAAATAGTCAGTTGCAACAATGATCCCATTTGTTGCCGTCGTACGATAAAGGAAATGGGCCGAGAATGTCCATGCCGACTTGATCAAATGGCTTGTGGGGTGGATCAATTGGCTGAAGTAATCCAGCCGGCTTGCTTGGTGGCGACTTTCGATGCTGGCATTCACGACAGCTTTTAACGTACTGCTTCACGCTTGCCGAAAGTCCGGGCCAGTAGTACGCCTCGCTTACTCTGGCGAGCGTTCGCGAGTAACCTAGATGACCAGATGTGGGCTCGTCATGACACGCGGAGAGGACTTCTTCTCGCATGTCCTTCGGAACGACGAGGAGGTAAGTGCGGCTAGTAGAACGGGCGTTTTTTTGTACAGGACATTATCTCGGAGGCAGAAAGACGTCACGACGCGAGATGGATGGCGAGGTATAACGGCGCTATGACCCTCCAGATAGTCGATGAGTGGTCGAATCTCTTCATCCTCTCGCTGGCGTCTGCTCAAGTCAGGTGAGCTAAGGGCGCCCAGAAAACCATCATCGTCCTCTTATTCTTGATTGACTAAAGGTATGGGTGCCGCGAAAGCGTATCAGCGTCTTCATGCTTCCGTCAAGACTTATATACGCTGGTAACATCAAATTCCTGTAGACGCAAGCTCCATCGGGCCAGTCGTCCAGGGGGATCACGAACGTTTACCAACCAGCCGAGGGCATGGTGGTCCGTCACCACTTTACATGGACGACCATAGAGGTACGGGCGAAACTTTGTGATTACCCATACTACTGCGAGACACTCTTTCTCTGTGGTCGTGGAATTCCCCTCAGTACGGGACAGTGAGCGGCTGGCATAGGCTGACTCATTTTTTTGTCGTGTTGATTCTGGAACAGCACTGCGCCGAGGCCAATGTTACTGGCTTCAGTGTGCACCTCTGTGTCAGCATCATCTTTAAAATGCGCAAGAACAGGGGTTGACTGCATGCGTTGTCGTAGCTCGGCAAAAGCAGCCTGTTGTTTGGTAGCTCATACAAACGGTGTGTCGTCGCGTGTAAGGCGAGTCAAGGGTTCCGCTATCTTCTAAAACTCTCTAATGAATTGTCGATGGTAGGTGCACAAGTCCAGAAAGCGCCAAACAGTATTTTTGTCTTTAGGATGCGGAAACGCGGCTACAGCGGCAAGTTTGTCGGGATCGAGTCGGACTCCTTTCGCGTTGACTACATGGCCAAGGAATTTGAGCTCTTCATAACCGAAGTGACACTTCTGCGGTTTGAGCGTAAGATCTGCTGATTGAAAAGCCTGTAGCACACTCCTAAGGCGGTGAAGATGTTGCTGGAAGGTTTCAGAAAAAACGACAACATCATTAAGGTATACTAGACAAGTTTGCCACTTCAGATCAGTAAGCACATTGTCCATCCTTCGCTGGAAAGTTGCGGGCGCTGAGCACAAACCAAAAGGAAAGACTCGAAATTCATACAGGCCATCAGGGGTCACAAAGGCTGTTTTCTCGTGGTCTCGCTCGTCAATCTTAATCTGCCATTACCAGCTTTTTCAATCCAAGGAGGAAAAATAGTAGGCGCGGCGTAGTCTGTCTAACGAGTCGTCGATGTGTGGCAGCGGGTACACGTCCTTTTTAGTCACGCTGTTCAGCTTCCGGTAATCGACGCAAAAACGCAGCTTTCCGTCTTTCTTTTTGACTGGGACGATTGGAGAGGACCATGCACTGTTGAAAGGCTCGATGATGCCGTCAGCAAGAATTTCTCGAACTTGCGTATGAATGGCTGCTCGTTCCTTCTCTGACACACGGTAAGGCTGTTAGTGTACTGGGCGGGCGTCGTCGTAAGTGATGATTCTGTGCCTAGTGATCAAAGTCTGGCGCACCTTAGAGGAAGCAGCGAAGCATGACTTGAATTCCAGCAAGAGTTTTCGCATTGCTGTCTCGTTTTCTGGTGTGAGGTTAGAATTATTATCGATATTGTTTAGAGACGTATCGGTAACTTCCACTGCGTCCGACGAGAAGCAGATGGGAAATTCATGTGCAAACGCTAACGAAGTGCTACGGAAAAGGTGTCGGTGTTCGTTGCTGAAATTTGTAACGAGCAGTTGAGATCAGCCATCACGTAGCTGTAGGATACTCCTAGCCACACAAACACCTTGAGGCAGCAGGTGTTCAAAATTACTTTCTGCAATCGCTTCACCATTTCGCAATCCACAGCATGTGACGTCGACAATAACACTGGCTCTTGGAGGAAGTGTTACACTTTGAGCAGAAACTCGAAGAACGTCGGCACGTTGTTGTCGTCCTGCTACTCGATTGCTCGGTCGGCTGAGAAGGTGATGCGATTTTCTTGAAGGTCAATGACAGCTCCATACTCCTGCAGGAAGTCAACACCAAGAATAACGTCGCGTGAACATTCACGGAGCACAAGGAAACTTGCTACAAAAGTATGACCACAGACCCGAACTCTACTCGTGCAGGTTCCAAGCGGAGAAACGGTGTGGCCACCAGCCGTTCGAATCACGGAGCCATGCCAGGGCGTGATTACTTTCTTTAGTAGTCTGGTCATTTTCCCGCTTGGTGTCAAATAGTCAGCCCCGGTATCAACTAAAGCACCTACTGCATAGCCGTCTATCAGCACCGGTATATCCAGCGAAAGCCGCACATATCGCTCAGATGAATCTAAACCCTTTACTGTTAGCGTCGATCGGAGGTCTTCAGCACATCGACTGTCAGTGACCTCGCCTTCAAAGGTCGCTTGCGTTAGTTTTCCCGGCGGGGACTGGGGGACCATGCGCCAGCATGGCGCTGTAGCGAAGATGAAAAGCGCCTCGGCGATGGTGAGCGCGGCTGCCGTCCAGAAGGCGCTGGCATGCGCTGTTCAGCCAGGTAGTCCTCAATGTCGCGGGGTCGCTAGCCATACCGAGGAGGCGCTGAATATTCTCAAAAGCCGCGCAGCCCGAGGCGCCGGTATGAACACTGGCGGTACAAATGGTCCGTTTCACCGCCGTGGAAGCACAAAGGTCGGCGATCAGGAGTGCGCCAAATATCGGATTTTCAAGGCGAAGCACGTCTCTCGTCAAGGTAGTGTGCTGGTTGTTCCGCAAGATGCACAGGGCTGGCGTAAACGAGGTGTGGGGGCGTGCGTGTGTTCTCGTAGTACCGTAGAGGCAGCGCCGACTGAAGTGAAACCGTAGGAGGTGCCTGAACAAACAGCGGGGAAAAGGAAGCTGGGCGCTTCAAGGCTTCCGCATAGGTAGCACGGTGGTAGTCAGCCGGGCGGGTGTGGCGTTATCTAGACTCACAGGGTCACGAAGGGCATGATGCAGCTCGTCCTTGACGATGCTTGCAATGGAACTCACCGTAGTTAGAGGTGGTGTGGCAGCCTTTTTCAGCTCCTCGCGTACTTTAGTGCGGATAAGGTCGCGCAGACACTCGGTGTTGCTCCCAAAAGTCATGAGAACTTGAGCAGTGGACGTGTTCACTTGCCGCTTATAAAAGGTGGATCGATGCTGAAGCATCTTTTCCATCGTGACGGCTTCGGACAAAAACTCGGCAACCATTTTCGGAGGGCTCCGTACAAGGCCAGCGAAAAGCTGCTCCTTAACTCCCCGCATCAGGTGACGCAACTTCTTTTCTTCTGTCATACTCGGATCAGCCCGTCGGAACAGGCGCGTCATATCTTCCACGTAGGTCATGACAGTTTCATTGGGCCTGGATCGCTCGCTCCGCTCGTTCGTGGCGATCACCGCTTCTGTAAGTATCCAACAGCCGGTGGCGGAATTCGGGCCACGGTGTCATCTGTTCCTCGTGATTCATGTATTAGGTACGTGCTCCATCCTCCAACGAGAAGTAGAGATGCCGTAGTTTGGCCGCGTCATTCCAGTCGTTCAAGGCATCCACGCCGCGAAGTCGACCAACCAGTCCTCGACGTCTTCGAGCTCGGTGCCATGAAACCGTGTCGGAACCTGTGGACTTTCGAGGGTGTACCGAGTCACCGGGGGGTTTTCCGTACCTGTTAAAGTGGTTTGAACGGACGTGCTCATCATACTGGTGTCAACTGTAGGGTCAGCTTCGGGTGGCAATCCCCTGATCCTGCGGCTTGTCCGATGAACGGGAGTGTTGACTCGCACTGGGCTTGTGGTGCCGCTTCCAGGAGGGGTCTGAAACATCTGTGAGGGGCAAACACAACACCTCCACCAATTGTCACGTCGCTCCAGGGGGTGTCTACAAAGTTTATTGACGTCTAAGCAACAGGGCTCTAACCAAGCGCGTCAGTTGGGCTTGTTTGCCAGAGCAGGGGCCCACGCGCACTTCTTTCTTCTCTGTGGTGTGAGCCTTCACCTTGGCATACGACCCACTACAAGAACTAGGTGGCAATATATATATAATGAGATCTAACAGACAGTAATGCCAAGGAATGTACAGGGGAAGTTATTAGAACCAATGGAATGTAAATAAGAAGAAAGAAAAGTGGGTGAAAAAAATAACCGGCCGTGAGCAGGAATCAAACCTACAACCTTCGAATAACGCGTTCGATGCTCTAACCACTGAGCTACCACAGCGGCTTTCCCTCCATTAAGTTTTTTCGGTTTAATGTGAATTTAGAAGTAGGAGTGTCAGTCAGCGCCATCTATAAGCCAAGCGACGAGTATGAACCACTCTTTTATGCGCATGTTTGGCGTCACGTAGCACGTAAACTTATTACGAGCGAGCAGCTGATTAATAGTCCCTCGTATACAACCTAATGACACCAAGTCTGCCAGTACGAGACCTTCGTTAAATGAAATAAGGGAAAGAAGTGTATACCTAAGGGCTCGTTTTTCCGTGTTTTGACACATTAATAATGAGATCTAACAGACAGTAATGCCAAAGAAAGGGGAAGTTATTAGAACCAATGAAATGTAAATAAGAAGAAAGAAAAGTGGATTAGTAATAACCAGGCGCGAGCAGGAATCGAACCTACGACCTTCGAATAACGCGTTCGATGCTCTAACCAGTGAGCTGCGGTTGCTCAGTGGTTAGAGCATCGAATGCGTTATTCGAAGGTCGTAGGTTCGCTTCCATTTCATCCACTTTTCTGTCTTCTTATTTACATTCCATTGGTTCTAATAACTTCCCCTGTACATTCCTTCGCATTACTGTTGTTAGATCTCATTATTATTGTGTCAAAATACGGAAAAACGACCCCTTAGGTATACACTTCTTTCCCTTATATATATATATATATATATATATATATATATATATATATATATATATATATATATATATATATATATATATATATATATATATATATATATAATTTTTTCCTTTTGTTTGTGCCGTTTGCATTGTCTCATTGTTAGTGGACTTTGCGCGTGTACCATTTCAGTATTCGCGTACTGTCACATTGCCGAAGCTGCTTTCACTTCTTTCTAACGAACAACCTTGTGGCACCGAGAACATGCTTTTGTTTTTTTTTGGGGGGGGGGGGAGGGAGAGATCTTGCCACCTGCCTTTAGTAGCGGTTCGTATGTAAAGGCAAACGCGCGTGCCACTGAAGAAAGAAGTGCGCAGGTGTCCGTGCTCTGGCAAGCAAGCACAACTGACGTGCTTGGTGAGCCCTGTTGCTCAGCGTTCTGTAAGCCATGCATGAACCTCTCGAAAGACTTGATAATACGATAATACAAACAACCCAATATAACACATTCATAAATGTGTTGGAAGGGCAATTCTAGCCCACATTACAGAAATTGTTGGTAACAACCAAACATGTCCCATCACTAGTCATTCAGCCAAACCACCCAATTTGGCCTGCTTTGAATTTTTAGAGGAGCAAAGGTGCTATATTACGTTTGCTTTACTTTTTTGACGAAGCAAAAAGCCTGAAACAATAGATAGTACTTTTCCACTATTCAAGGAGGCTTTCTTCCTTGAAACTTTACAAAGGGACACGAAAAAACGCACTACCTTCGCATTCGTTTCGAATGATCGTTTAGAAATAGAAAAATGCTGCTACCCTTGGATTGTCTAATCAGGGCCGGAACATGGTTTTTTTACAGTGATTCAGATAGACAACCTGCACGCGAGCTTTTTGGGAGACTCTTTCTCAGTACACAGCTTTTCTTGAAAGACAAAATATTGATCCAGACTGGATTTTAATGGCTGTCCTAGGAGAACGTAACTATACACTGTTTTCTCGAATGTCTTGACATTGCTGCAGTTGTCTCTATTCTTGCAGAAATCGTTCGCTCATGATGTTTTGTGCTTTGACAAATCTCTAATTAAGAAATACCTGGCTAGCCGCGTGGTTAGTACAACCGTTTTTAGATTGTGGGTACGAGGGCTGGAATCTAGCCTCACAAAAATGGCTCTCTCTCCGTTTTAAGTGGGTTATCATCATTTTTAAATCTACGTTATAACTTTCTCTTTTTTTATATCTCCTTGTACTCGTGCTGCCAATAACAGTTATTCGATGCCGCACCGGAGAAGTTGGTGCTCGTGCTATTGGGAGTGAAACAGAGGAAGACTTCACTTTATTTCCTTACCGACTCCTCAAGGAGGTATCACATAAGGGGTGGGTATACAGTATAGCCAGATGAATGTACTCGGTAAGAAAGTTTGCTACATTGACCAAGAAGTTTGATGGATTAGTAATGGCTGCAATGGTATGGGAAAGGCCATTTCATTCAGTTGCAGCTCGGCCAGAGATATGAACAGGAAAATGTGAGGTTCGAGCACGTGGGCGTGACACTTGCACATCATGTCCGTGACGATGAGGTATGCGCGTAAGGTGAATGACGTAAGGTCGATGACAGAGATCACTGTAATGAAATTTATGGAATAAAAACAGCGTGGCAATACGAAGAAGAAGACAGAGACGAAGACGAACAGGAAGGCGAGTCTTACGGAGGATTTATCTGCGTCTGCCATTTTGTATATTGAGCTTCCATTTCTTGGTTCCTTAATGCGACAGTGTACGTGGCTGTCTGGGACTACATCGATATAGCTAACAGGTTCACTACATAATCTGTTTTATTATCCTATTTGTCTACAAAACTATATACGTATAAAATCGGATAATTGTTATATATTAGGAATAAATTTGTTTCTGTATTATGATAATTTTAAGCATTAGATCAAGCACCATTCTTGCCTAGGTCATCGATAATCGTTCTATTATATCTCCAGTATTCTAAATCTGAACAAAAATTTTTAAAACCACTCAATTCTTGGCCAATGCCCCATAGTGGGTATGCGCCAGGTACAATAGGTGAACAAGAACACGAACTGGAAGCGTACGACAAGAGCATGCCTTTCTCTGTGATTGTGATCAGTAGTACTTTGTTGCTTGCGTTCCTATTGTGCGACGTGGTTATATGAGCATGCATTAGAAGTTAAGAAGAGCGTTAATAGTGTTTTATAGTGGCAATATTTGCCTAGTTTGAAGTTTGTGCCCAAATTTTGATAAGTGCCTATAAATGCTACTTTTTAAAGTCAGTGCTATATGAAGTGCTTTAACCTCAATATTTGCTTTCGAGTACAGTTGGAAACTAATATCCATGTCACCGGGCAAGATTCAGTATTAGAACTCTAAGAGCTGCAACGTATATACTTCATCTCATCACTTCTATTTAGCACTGTCAAGGCTACAATGCCTCTCAGCCAATAGGAAGGCCAATTAGCCTCTACACATGTATCCGCGTCGCGTAGTGTGCTCAGCATGTTCCCGGCTCGAGCACGCATAACAGAAACTGCGTCTATGCAACCGCAGCATCACTAAAAATGAATGCAAAACCGTGGATTATCATCAGGTGAAAATAGAATAAAAATAAAAAGTCTCCACGTGGTCCTTGCTTTGTTTGTAATTTAGTGCTTCACTAGGTTGCACGATACGTTTTACTTAGACGTTGAAACTTCTTACGTGCCCAATGAAAACCTTTTTGTTACTAGAATCCTTTGATTGGTTCATCACAAGACCCGAAACAGCGATGCGAGGAGGTGAGCATGAAACGTTTGCCATTCCCCCATTTCAGACTTCGCAAGCCTCATTCATTTCCTACCCTCTCCTGTATCAGAGCGACTCGGAGCCGGAAGATCACACGGTGCACGCGCATGAACACGTCATACGCAAAGTCAAATTCACATGACATGCCCTTGCCAGGGCGCACACGCAAGCGGTATAGTGTAGTTTCGACATGCTCTGTATTTTACAGTTTATGCTGGATGTATCCCACAATGCGCGCATTTTAGAAGAGGCTGGCATAGATCATGTATTGTTACCACAATAGAAAACGTCGCACCGCTGGCGCTCTTTCAGGGACAATGCGCCAAATCCAGGCGACGTGTTGTGAATGCTGCCAGCGGCACGATGAGAGAACGGCGGAAGCACCAACGCAAACGAACTGAAGGCTCGCATCCCGCTTGATACGTAGATAAAGAATAAAACGCATAGCCATTGGCATTTTTAATCTGTCTCTTAACCTTCATACCTCCATTGAGGCTAGAGATTGCACTAAATGCACCCATTGTCTGAAAGAAATCTTGACTACGTACTACTTTGGCGTACGCAGGACAATCGCTTGTTCTAGATGTCGCCTCCGCCATGTAGGGGCGCGCGATCGTGGGAAAGGTCAAGCGGCTTTTATTGTGACATTTCCCCTCTTTCGCGGCTCATAGCATTGCAGATCTCGTCAGAAGAGATCACTAGCACCCTGTTCATGCATTCCTCCCCAACAAAAAGTTTTGAAGAAACCCGACGTTTCGGACCCGACTTGGTTCCTTTTTCAGGGGTGACTGAGAAGGCTACGTAGCAGCGCCGTCTTCAAAGCAATCGCGGGGTGGCTAATGGCCCTCTTCTCTCTCTCTCTCGTTTTGACGTAGAGCACAGTCCGTGTGTATACACTGAGGGAAGGGTTTCAAGAGAGCTGTTCAAGTTATGGGCTGTCCTCTGTATGTGCCATGACTCGAGTAACAACCTTCTCCTCCAGTTTGCCTTGCTTTCAAGGATGGCCGTCGCTTCAAAATTTATCTGGCGATTCAACGTCTCAGCATGTTCGGCGACTGCGCTGAGCTCTTTGTAGAACTTCCGCACATCGTTGGCGTGTTGCTTTAGTCGTTCCGGTAGATTTTTCGTCTCACACATATACGACGAGAGGCACTCGGCGTACAGAATTTTGCAAACGACACCGGGGCTCCTGTGCATTGTTGGCCGGTCATCCGGTGGGGGGAGGCGACCCAGCGTACACAAAGGCATGTTCGCGATGTGAACGCCTTCCTTCTTGAAGATGCGCGCCAACATCTCGCTGGTTCCCTGAGCTATGGAACCGGTACTAGCTTCAGGGGGCTCTCAATTAAGGTTGATTGGTGTTTTCGTATCCTCTTTTGCTCTGCATGGCGGGCGTCGGCTCGAATGAAGTTGTTAGGGTATCCGTTTTTTTGGAAGTCAGCAATTGCGCGGGTCTCTTCTTTCTTTCGCTCTGTGTCATTAGGGCATACGTGACTAGCTCTCTCGAGTAGCGTGGTCACCACCGTGGCCTTGTGGTGGGCGGGGTGGAAAGAAACGAATTGAAGGGGGCGGACAGTGTGCGTTGGCTTCACATGAACGGAGAATTCCAGACCGTTGTGCTTTGCCACCTGGACATCGAGAAAGAGCAGGCAGTGGTCGCTTTCGCATTCGGTCGTGAATTGTATGCCTGGGTGCACGGCATAATGGTGTTGTCTGCAGCAAAACCAATCGTCCATATAACGCAGAAAAGGTTTGGGTCGCGGCGAGGAGCTGAGTGCTTTCTCTTCTGTGTAATCCATGGTCAGGTTTGCCATCGCGACGAAGATAGAAGCTACCATTGCGGTTCCACTGTTCTGCCTGAAAATAGTTTCTTTGTAGGAGAAATACGTACTGGAGAGGCAGAACTCCAATAGACGACAGAGCTTGTCAACCGCCAAAGGAGTCCTTTCATTCAGACCTGCGTCCTCCTTAAGCGCAGAACGGGCAGCGGCAATAGCTAAGAGAACTGGCACGTTCGTGAACAATGAAACGACGTCAAATGAGATCATGCTCTCGTCATCGCCGTTGCTCACATCTGAAGCTAGCTGCACGAAGTGGCTGGCACGAGTTGGTTTCCTTCCGGGTTAGTGGGGCGAAGATTTGGTGTAAAAAACTTGAAAGGGCTCGACATGGGGAGAAATTGAAGTCTACAATCGGTCGGAGGGGACGTCCGGCTTGAGAATTTTCGGTAGTCCATAAAAACTCGGTGCGGATCTGTTACAGCAGATAAGTCGCAGGTAAAGTGTTCTGAGATCCGCGTAATGCTTGAAATTTTCCGCGAGTAGCTTGTTTAGCTCTGTCTGGGTTTGCTTCTTTGGGTCATTTACTAGCTGCGTGTATGCGTCCTCTTCTAAAAAAGAGCTGAAACCTTCCTATCATAGTCCCCGCTCTCCAACCCCACCATCGAATTGCCCTTGTCAGCGGGCAAGATCACAATGTTTCGATCCCATCGGAGTTCTAGAAGTGCCTGGTTCTCCTCCATGATCAAGTTGTTTTTTCGTTGTAACGGAAATTTCAAAAGGATTCCAATCGATTTCAGCCTGATTTCTTCCTTGGCGCCCGGCCTCACGTTTTGGACGGTTTCCTATACAGTCGCGAGAAGTTTCGATAGCCGGGGCGTCGTTGACATGTTGTAGCCAGTCACTTTGCCAGGACAGAAGTTTCCCGATAGATTGTGGAGGAGATGAAAGATTGGTGACAAACCTAGAATTTCAGAACTCCAGTCCAACAGGTAGCAGAGTTTGTTATCCTGTGTGGTCCGGTGCTTTTTGCCGTCGATGCCGCAACGGAGTCCGCGAATGCGTCGACCACAGACATCGCTCAAGTTGACGCTTGGCGAAGAACAGGTGCAATTCTTTTTTTTTCCGTAGAGAAACGGTAATTCAAGAAGGCGGGCATTGATTAGTCGTTGTTTGGCTCTCGTGACGACTTTCAAGCCCTGAGGAGTCGGGACAGGTCGTTTTGGGCGCAGACTTTATGGAACTACTTTCCTTTTTTTGCAGGTGCGGCTGAAGTCGAGATGAGTCTTGAAGACTGAGATGCCTTTCTTAATGTGTATGTAGCAGTTGATGGGCTGCATTGTATCACGGCCAAAGTCTTGGCTGATTGACTTGAATGTAAACATTCGACAGAAGTCTGTCTGGTCTGTCAGTCTGGACCATTTGAGAAAGTGGGTGCACGACAATTCCACGCGACTAACTGCTCAGTATCAATACTCTCGAAACAAAATTATAAAAATGAAAAGGATCCCACGTGCCCCTGATGAAAAACTTTGTGCAATTGCTTGCCAAAGTTGGTGACGCCTTAGGAGAGCCAATACGTGAACAGGACATAGAAATATGCCACCGTTTGCGAGCGAGGAGTGTCTCTTCGCAAAGTAACACGGCGCCAGACGCAGGTGTTGCAAAGAACAACGAGGTACGCCCTCAAGCAAGCGCTGTTCTCGATAGGGGTAGCAGAGCAGGCAGAGACGCCCCCTAACAAAAACGTCATGGTTGTTTTCAATCGCTGAGCTAAGAGGGATGTGATCGTTAAAAAAGCACAGAGAACTCGATTCACAGCTGAGGAACTGGAATTCACAACTGAACAGTCTGTTTTCGTAAATGAGCACCTTTGTCCCCAACTAAAAAAATTACTGGGCATGACGATTGCTCGGAAACGGAAAATGAAGTGGCGCTTCGCGTGGGAAAGTGATGGCAAAATATTTGCGCATGAAACGGAAACATCTCGTGCAGTTCAAATCACATGGGAGGCTGACTTGCATAAGATGCGCGCGACCACTTCAAGCTGCCGCGGGGCATCTAGCATGCCGTAGGCTTATCGAAGTAGCGCTTTCGTTTTTGCTGTGCGACCTTTTTTTAAAATTTTTTAGTTTTCTTTCTTCTTTTTTCCTGTTGTGAAGATGGCGATACTACCACGTGATATCCATATACCTAACGCCAGTGGATATTGCAGTATCATGCACTTAAATGCTCGATCAGCTCGCAACAAGTACAATGATACAACTACGTTTCTCGACGAATTCTTGTTTAAATTTCACATCATCATGGGTTCCGAAACCTCGTACACGCGCTATGACAAGGTACTACGCTTGCCAACGTATAAATCGTTCTTTCTAAACAGGCCCTCTCGTCAAAAGGGAGCTGTGTTGCAACTAATTGCTGACCATTTAGTTTACAGCCTTCTCTCAGACTTTTCAGCGATTCCACCAGACTATGAAGCATTATCGATAGCATGTCGCAAGTATGTATATGTGCTAGTTTTTCGTTCACCTGACGGAAAAACAGAAGCATTTTTTTTATTTCTTGAAAACGTGCTTATGTATGCGCGTTTTAACAAGTTGCACATTATCATAGGGGGCGACTTCATTAACCTTCTACAGACAATTGAAACATCTGGTAACTTCGAAGTACTACTTGAATCTTTTATTATTACTAAACCTACATGTGTCACTCACTTCAGATACTGAAAGCCTTATCGACTTACTTATTACAAATGACATATGTGATTCAATCATATCTGGAACTGTTATTGCCGATATTAGTGATCACTACCCGATATATAGGTCTTAAAATCGCAACAAGTATGTTAATTGAGCAAAAGGAGCAACTCTAGAAGCATACAAAAATACAGGAAATTAGTAACAAGACATCAGACACTTTTAGGCGTGAAATTACCCAGATTAGTTAGGATCCTGTCTATAAATCAGTTAACGCTAATGAGGCGTGTGAAATATTCAAGTGCCTGTTAACAAAAACTTACCATGAGCGCTTTAGATATAAAAAGGTCAAAGCCCCCAAGAAAGGTCGGAAACAATGGATGACGAAGAATGTCTGGAAATGATTGAGAAGAAAAATCTACTGTATGCAAAGTTCGTGAAAACAAGACACCATAACGATCTCTCGGAATTCAAGCGGTACAGGAATTTTGTAACGAAGCACCTGAGAAAAACTAAGGATGCGCACTATGATGCTCTATTCAAGAGGGTTCGCACTCTTGGTGACGTGCTTTCGTGTAATATAAATAAGGTTCTAAATAGTCATTGCTCTCGAGACAACGCACTTGAGTTATACATAGATAACAAGATAGTAAAAGGTGAAGGACATGCTGATAAATTTAACGTGTACTTCACAACGCTGGTGCCCTGTGATTTATTAAGTCCTTCTCGTGCCTGTAATAGTGATTACATGGACTTTCCAGGTGTGCCAAACATGAGCTCTGCATATTTTTAAACAAAACTCCTGAAGAAGTATTGTCTGTATTTATGTCACTAAAAACCCTACTGCGAGGCACATAGATGACTTACAAATTAAGCCTATTAAAGCAGCACTTGATCTTTTGTTACCCGTTCTTACCCATCTGTCTAATACCGGCTTATCTACGGGAATTTTCCCAAAAAGAATGAAGCATGCGACAGTTAGTGTCTTATACAAATTTGGTGGCCGAAATATCTTTTCTAACTATCGCACGACCTCTATAGTTCATGTTATATCTAAAGGCCAAGAAAAAATCATATATCAACGTGTAATGTCTTTTTGTGAAAAGTACTCTATATTATCAACACATCAATTCGGCTTCCAACGGAGCATGTCCACAGAACTGGCTCTCCTCACACTAAAAGAACTCGTACTTAACTCATTCGAAAAGAAATTGTTGACACTGAGTGTTTTATTGACTATTCAAAAGCATTTGACAGAATCAAACACGATACACACTGTGCAAAATTGCGTCATTATGAATTTCGCGGAACCCCACTTGATTTTCTGAAATCGTATTTATCCTTAAGAATCAATCTGTAGTTATAAATGACAGCCAATCCTCCTTACTAATTATAATGTCAGGTTTACCTCCAGGCGGCATATTAGGGCCCCTACTGTTTATTATTTATAAAAACGACATAACGAGTGCCAGCGAACTTGTGGACTTCATAAATTATGCTGATGACACTAGTATATTTTTTCATGGTAATGATTTGGGTAAGCTTGCAGACACAGCCAACAACAATCTTAACGACATCTTCATATGGAGTACTGCAAATTGTTTAATGATCAACACAAAAAAATCCAAAGGTGTGGTAGCCCACTGGTTCAGAATGCTGTTCGTCGTGATTTGAATATACACCTAGGGCCCAAAAAATTGAGGTTGTCAAAGAAGTTGAATCATGAGGAGTAATTTTTAATAAAGTTCTAACTGGGACGAACACGTTAGTAAAGCAACTAGAAATATAGCTAGGACGTGTGGTACACTCTCTAAACTTCGACAGATGCTTCCAGCAAACAACAAACTTTTACTCTATAACACGTTGTTATCATCTCTTAGAAATAACTGTAGTCTAGTGTGAACAGATACATTTAAAGAAAACCGGAACAAAATATTTTTAATGCAGAAAAAAGCGATTCGTCATATTGCAAACGTACAATACGACGCACATACAAGTATTTATTCAGAGAACATAACATTTTACCTATCGATCCCATACATTACCCTATTAGGAAATAGAAACACAGCTTGCTATCAAACAACGCTTGTTTTCTTGAACAGTATAACCTCAGGAAAACTACACAATCCCATTAGAACATTCAAAAAAGGCCTCCCTGGTTCGTTCCTTATTCGCGAACTAATCATGGTTTCAGAAGACATGAACACTGTACTCCTGCTTGTTTTAACATGTTTGAAAATAAAAACATCGACATCTCTATTATACATAAAAAACAACTTAAGTTCTTCTCATTCAGAATGGCGGCGTGTAATTTAGCTTCTTCAAATTGTCCGGCTAAATTACTATATGTAAAAGAAACACCCTATTATAGTGCTCGTGTGTAACATGGCATCCTATGATGTTTGCTTTCTTTGCCAATTTTTTGCTTTTTTTACGAGTAAAACATGTAAAATTTCACTCGTCAGTGTTTTCCTTGTACATCATAACTTGTGCTTTTCGCATACCCAGTGTTTTAAACGTTTTATAATCATTTTGTATTATTTTTTGTTACCTGTTTAGGAACGTGTGCATTGTTTTATGATTGACTGTACGTTGTTTTTCTTGTTTCATTTGTTGTTTTTCTTTCTTTGTGATTGCTGATTTTATGTATATTTGAAACTGATGTAATTTGATGTCTGTTCTTTTTATTTTCTAATTTCTTGAAGTTTGAAAATCAACGTCAAATTGTGTTTTCATGTTTGTGCTCTGCGGATTTGTAATGCCAAGTGAAAAGGGGTATGGAGTCCTGTCAAGCTGCTAACATTACAGCTTTTTGACCTTAATCTTGCGTTTTCTTTCCGCACCTCTGCGAAAAAAATACTCAATAGAACTGAAACTGAAAACTGAAACGTGTTGGGTATGAAACGTTTACGGAATTCCGTGCGCCGAGTGCCCCTCGTCGTATAACGGCGAGACGAAAAACGTACCGGAACGACTGAACCAACACGCCAATAATGTGCGGAAATTCTAGAAAGCGCGCAGCGCAATCATCGAACATGCTGAGACGTTGGATCGCCAGACAAATTTGAAGCGACGGCCATCTTTGAAAGCCAGTTGAACTGGAGGAGAAGGTTGTCACCCGAGTCGTGGCACACACAGAGGACCGCCCATAACATCAACAACTCTCTCGGAACCCTTGCCCCAGTGTATACACATGGACTGCGCTCCACAGCAAAACGAGAGAGAGAGAGGGGTCATTAGCCTCCCCGCGGGTGCATTGAAGACGCCGCTGCTACGTAGCCTCCGCAGTCACCCCTGAGGAAGAAACCAAGTCGGTTTCGAAACATCGGGTCTCCTCAAAACTTTTGGTTGGAGCCTATATCATCTCCCAGTTTCACCCCCAACCAGGCATACATCTGTCGAATGTTTACGTTTATTCCTCTTGCCTGCTCCAAACTCTCAAACATGGTAGACGAATTGATCCTGGGCTGTTAGACGAAGTTATTACGAAGCGAAAAGACCCTTTTAGCGTAATAGCGCTCTGCCTTTTTACTCTTGTGGTGCCGTTCCTAGCATGCCTAAAGAAACAGGCCCAGGAGCGTGCTTATTCGACAATGTACAATTGAATAATCTTGCTGAAGTAGTAAAAAAAGGACCAGATTGTGGAAACCCTGCAGGGAAAAAATTTCATGGCTATGCCGAACAATGGGTACCTATGTACCATCGTAAATAAAAAATTTCTGTTCGCTTTCCTGTCGTAGACACATATTCCACAAGTCGATTGATATGTAGGGTTTAATGTCCCAAAACCACCATATGATTATGAGAGACGCCGTAGTGGAGGGCTCCGGAAATTTCGACCACCTGGGGTTCTTTAACGTGCGCCCAAATCTGAGTACATGGGCCTACAACATTTCCGCCTTCATCGGAAATGCAGCAGCCGCAGCCGGGATTTGAACCCGCGACCTGCGGGTCAGCAGCCGAGTACCTTAGCCACTAGACCACCGCGGCGGGGCCATATTCAACAAGTCATTGTTTCCGCAAGTCATTATATTGTTCCTATAAATTATATTTCTGGAACATAAAACAGTGTTTGGCCCACATTTCTTTGGCACCAAATTTGTGTTTTTTTTAGTTTCTCTAAATGCAGCCTCCAGGAATCAGTTTTGGTTCGAGGCTCAATAACCATATGCAAGCCTAAACAACTTAACAACAGAGCCGACGGAAAGCAGTGTGGAGGTATCAGGTCTCAAGCATCAAGAGTTTGAGTAATAAAGTGAGCCCTCAAAGCATTAAAGGGGCATTGGAACACTTTTTGAGCATGGTCTGAAAACGCATCCGAACAGTAGTAGAGGCTCCCGACAACACGCGAACCAAATATTATAGCGCAGCACGTGGACTGCAATTCACAATAAATCATCAAATTCAGCTAAAAGTTGCTTTCTTTGCTCTTGACAAATCACGGAAAAAAATTCGGAGACCCTTAAGCTTCTCCTTTAAAGGTTGAACACAATAGCAAAATCCGGTCTCTAGTGCACCCTTTGACTGCTAAGTGTATACTTATACATACGTATTGTTACATACACACACAAACACGCACAGAATAGATTGGACCAGCGTGCGCTACTATCACCGAATAGGTTCGTTTTCGTCGCGACACCGGTCGAACAAACGCGTAAGAGGATCCTTAGAACACTTCTTCAAGTAACCATAGAATGAATTCGCAAGAAGAGCTTATTGCCTCACGATTTAAACGCCACAAGAATTTTAAGGATTCGTCCAGTGTGAGAAGAGTTACAAAAATTTGTTTCTCTGCAAATGCATTATCTCTTCTCTCGTCCCAATGAAACCGCTGGAAGCTAAGCAGGAAGAGGTGGCCGGGAAAAGAAGCTACCGCGTCTCGTGAACTTGAGCACTTTTGTTTTCTTTGAACGCGCGGCTTTCACAGTGTGATCGCACGCATACGCGTGGAGAAGTAGCGGCCTCCCGCGGCAACCTCGAAAACTTGATTTTTTGGTCACAGACGCACATACAATTTTTCGCTCTCAACCAAAGGGGCCGATGCCAGCGGTGGGTTTTCTGCCAGACGAGCTGTCTAACATTATTGCGTTATTAAGCCCAGTAAGCCAATCTATCAGCCAGTGCTGATTCGAACAAGGCACACTTGGTTGTTACAGAGGTCACCGCGAGAGGCTATCATGCGAAATTCAACACGCTGCCTTTCGCATCGATGTCGTTACCCAGACGGTGCTGCGTCTGCTTGATTGATGATTGATTGCTATGTGGGGTTTAGCGTCACAAAACCACTATATGATTATGAGAGACACCGTAGTGGAGGGCTCCGGAAACTGAGACCACCTGGGGTTCTTCAACGTGCACCCAAGTCTGAGCACACGGGCCTACAACATTTCCTCCTCCATCGGAAATGCAACCGCCGCAGGTGCTGCGTCTGCCATAGAGTTTTCTAAAATTACCTAGAGGCGCCTAGAACATTTGCTGATTTTTCTTTTGTGAGAAAACAACTCTTAGCCATAGGAACACACGGAGCCAGAAGCAGGCAAATAGTAGGAAAATTAGGCAAATATGTGTCTTGCCCATCATTCTCATGCTAGCGGAAGCGCCGTGTGTTTAAGCTCACATAGACATCATCGCGAGAAACTCTATAGTGTATATCGCCCCGCCGTGGTGGTCTAGTGGCTAAGGTACTCGGCTACTGACCCGCAGGTCGCAGGTTTGAATCCCGGCTGCGGCGGCTGCATTCCGATGAAGGCGGAAATGTTGTAGGCCCGTGTGCTCAGATTTGGGTACACGTTGAAGAACCCCAGGTGGTCGAAATTTCCGGAGCCCTCGACTACGGCGTCTCTCATAATCACATGGTGGTTTTGGGACGTTAAGCCCGACATATCAATCAATAAATCAATCAATATATAGTGTATATTAAGAAAATAGCGTGTCTGCTTCTTCTCGTGACGGAGGGATGCCGGGCGCGCTCAGACGCCCATGCGTCAAAGCAACGCAACACGCCGCGCACATGCGAGTATATTGCGACGTACCTTCCTTCAAGATTCGTTGTCGCCATGTTACACTATGTTCAGCGCAAACCACGCCTACGTTGTTAGACAAGCTTCGAGGTTGATCATTCCTAAAGGTTACGCCCAGTTCCTGAATCTGTCACTTTATTCTGGAAACACCGTTGCCGCTAGCGATAACATTAGAATGTTTGATGGCAAACGTATAAATGCCGACACGCTTCGCCACTTGTTAGTTGATCGACGGCCGACCCTCTGATCGCCGCTATCATTCCAAGACTGCTACTGTTGTCCCACTTCCTGTTTACTGGGTACAGGTTTGCCCAAATAAACAATTTATTATTCGACTTGCAGTGTGCTCTATTCGTCCACGTCTCGACCCCGCGATATCTGGTGGAGGTGCTGTTTGTTCCATGTACCGGACACCCCCGTCCAGCCGTGAACCCAGCCCACGCCGCGAATACACCGACACCAGCGATGAGCAGCGAGTTAGCCACAGGGAACGAGGTCTGCCGCAGGAGTACGTGATTTTACCGGACAAGGCTCAGAAAACCAAGACGTTGACGTCGACCAAGGTGACCATGTCAGCGCCTGTTCCACCTGCACCACTCCTGCTCCGGCGACCCATAAAGCTGCCAAATTACCGCGGTTCACTACTGGAAGACCCGGAAAGCAAGATCGAGAAGTTCGACCACGTCGCCGCCTTCAATGACAGGACGGACGACGACAACCTCCGGCATGTGTATTTCGACCTAGAAGATGCTGCTCGGAACTGGATAATCAAGAACCAACCCTTACAACGTGGGACGTATTTCGCGCCAGGTTTCGCACCACTTTTGAAAGTTTGGTGCGCAAGAAGAAGGCCGCAGCACTCCTCAAAACCCGCATGCAGATGCCAAATGAAAATGTGGCGCTATTAACAAAATATTTGATTAAACTCTTCCGCCACGCTGACTTCGACATGTTTGAGGAGAAGGTCCGTCTAATCATGCGAGAAATAAAGCAGGAACTCTTCGCCTGGCTCATCAGAAGCGCGCCAAAGACGGTTGCCGAATTCATTTCAGAAGCATCCACGACATGGAAGACGCTCGAGATGCGCACGCGGCAATTCGACCATTGCTTCTCGTCTACAAGCAACGCCGGCATTTATGCGCTAGTAACCACTGACTTGCGTGGAACGATCCGAGCGATCATGCAAATTGAGCTGCGAAAATTACTTCCTTCAGCGCAGCCTCACGTGGACTTCGTCTTGGACGTCGTACGCCAGGAGATCTAGCGATCGGTGAGCGTTCCTCAGCCTCAAGAGCCGCAGCTGCAAGTCATGAGCTATGCTGCCGCAGCCTGCCGCCACACCCCTCCTCCTCGCGCAGCCACCACGCCGCCCCGTCGCATTTTCGTCGCCAGGCGCCACTGCCGCAACCACCACCACCAATGTCCTACCGTTTGCCAGTGGGCCAGCGCAGCGCGCCAAAGAAAACCGACGTTTCGCGTGCGCGCAACAACTGCCCGCTCTGCTACCCCTACGACGAGGCCGGGCACACCTATCGCCGTTGCCAATACCGACAGATGACTCTACGGGGCTTCGACTTCAACGTGCTGTGTCCACAACATGGTGAACGACCACATGACATCACTGACTACAGCGCGGGAGTGCAGTCGACACCTGCGGTGAAGCCGCTACGCCTCACCGTGCCGCGGGCAGTTCACCGGCCCTGCTGGGGGCCTATGTCAGAGCCCTTACTGCGAAAACTAAGGGCAGCAACCGATGGAGGTGTGGTGGCTGTGCGACGAACTGTCAAAGATCCTCCAACGACGATGCCGCGGCAAAACTTTCCGATAACGACGCGAACAAGGCAGAGCCCTGATGACGGAACCTCACGCAGCGAAGACGACCTGACAACGCAACATAGATGCAACCAAACAAGCCGACGCAGCGGTGACTCGACGCCACGACCCAAGCACAACGCCAGGCGACCAACTAGTGACATCGACGTTCTCATCAACGGCCACAGTACCACAGCTCTCGTTGACACCAGAGCCTTGTATTTTGTCATCAGTAGGACGTTCGCCGCGAAGTTGAAGAAAGTCCGGTCTGCATGGGGAGGCCCCGAAGTTCAAACCGCTGGTGGCCATCTCATAACGCCCGCTGGGCTCTGCACAGCAAAAGTCACCATCAGTAAGCGGTCTTAACCTGCAAGCTTTGTAATCCAACAAGATTGCTTCAGGGTTGTGATACTAGAGATAAACTTCCTTTATGAACACGGTGCTGTCATCTACCTGAGGTCTGAGTCAATCACACTATCCTCAGAAGAAACACTGCCGCCCCTCATGATGCCCCTGACTCATGCTGTAAATGTGATAGAAGAACAGGTCACCGTTCCCCCTTTCTCCAGCGTAATCGATTCTGTCACCGCCAAAGAACACCCAAACAATGACGATGTCATCGAGGGCAATCAGCACCTACTTTTAAACCATCAGATTTGCTTTGCAAGAGGCATAGCCTAGCTGCGTGGAGGCAAAAAAAAGGTATTGCTGACAAACTTCAGCCATGAATAGAGTCACCTCAGCGTTGGTACGACGGCCGCCTACATCGACGACTTCGTGGACGCCAGCAACGCTTTTACCCGCCTCGACGCTGTCGAAGGTTTTTCTACGAATCGTTGTACCTAACCAGATTTCGACGTCAACCCCAGACCTCCCAAGTGTGAGCAAGACCAGCTCAAAATTCTCCTTCTGCGATTCAAGGACTGCTTCTCGTCATCGTCCAGAATTTGGCCAACCCCAGTTGGGAAACATCGAATTATAATAGAAGAAAGTGCTCGACCAGTTCGGCAGAGCCCTTACCGAGTTTCAACGCGTGAACGCGAGGCTGTTAAGGAACAATTCGACGAAATGATGCCAGATGACATCATTCAGCCGTCCAAGAGTACGTGGGCGTCACCCGTGGTGTTAGTGAAGAAGAAGGACAGGACCCTACGCTTTTGCGTTGATTACCACTGCCTGAACAATGTGATCAAGAAGGACATGTACCCTTTTCTACGTATAGACGACGCTCTCGATTGTGTGCACAACACGAAGTACTTTACGACGATGGACCTTAACATCGGTTATTGGCATCTTGAGGACGACGAGAGAGATTGAGAAAAGACTGCCTTTATCACACCAGGCGGGCTTTTCGATTTCAAGGTCATGCCGTTTGGCCTTTTCTCAGTGCCTGCAACTTTCCAGCGTGGTATGAACATCGTGCTACCGGGAATGAAGTGGCAGACTTCCCTCGTGTACTTGAACGACGCCTTCCTGTGTTCCTCGAGCTTCGACGAGCATCTCAGGCGCCTTGAAGCAGTACTTACAGCTATCAAGACCTCCGGACTCACTATAAAGCCCGAGACGCGCCACTTCGCGTACGAGCAGCTCTTGTTTATGTTACATGTGATTAGCAAGTCTGGAGTCCATCCTGACCTGCAGAAAACAGCTGCCATCGCCGATTTTTCACCAACCACATGCAAAAAGGCTGTACGCAGATTCCTCGGATTGTGCACCTATTACAGGTCAAGGAATTTTCACAGATCACCGCGCCGCTAACTGGCCTCACAAAAACCGAAGTCGAATTTAGGTAGGACACGACAAAAGAAGAAGCATTTCAGAAGCTTAGACGACACTTGCAGACACCGCCACTACTTGTACATTCTGGCTAACACGCCGAAACAAAAGTGCACCCCGACGCAAGCAGCAAAGGACGTGGTGCCGCCTTGTTTAAAAGACCAGTGGCCTGGAAAGGGTTATCAGTTATGCTAGCCGGTCACTTTCGAAGACTGGGGCCAACTATTCAAATACGAAAAAGGAGTGCCTCGCCATCATCTGGGCAGCGTCGGAATTTCGCCCTTATCTCAACGAGTGGCCTTTCAAAGTTGTGAGCGACCACCACGCACTGTGTTGGCTAGCTAACTTGAAGAAGCTTTCAGGTCGCCTCACATGGTGGAGCGTAAGACATCAAGCATTCAACATTACCGTCGTGTACCAGTCCGGAAGGAAACACTCCGACGCCGACTGCCTCTCTCGTGACCCCGTGGATCCACCACCGCAGAATGACCAGGATGACGAGTGCTTCTTGGCAACCATAAGTGCTGACGACTCCGCCAAGTGGCAGTGAGCCGACCCTGAACTTGTAATGCTAGTGGAATACCTCAATGGTCGGACTAGTGTCGTCCCAAAAGTGTTCAGGCGGGGTCTGACGTCATTTTTCTAGAAGTACAACGTCTTCGTAAAGAAGTTTTCTGAGGCCAAAGCCAGCTACCTTATCGCTATACCTTCGGTGATGCAAACCGAAATTCTGCAGGTCCTTCACGATGACCCTGCGGCAGGCCACCTTGGTCTTTCCCGCACGCTTGCGAAACTACAAGAAACATCCTACTGGCCACGCCTTGCCGCCGACGTCGCTCACTACGTGAGGACATGCCGGGACTGCCAGCGATGCAAGACACTGCCGACAAGGCCAGCAGGATTTCCGCAGCCCATCGAACCATCTCACGGACCATTCCAGCACATCGGTATGGGATTACTTAGGCCGTTTTCTACGCCAGCTGTTGGGAACAGATGGATCGTCGTAGCTACCGACTACATTACCAGCTACGCCGAGACAAAAGCCCTGTCCAAAGGTAGTGCATCAGAGGTAGACGAATTCTTCGTCGAAAACATTGTTCTGCGTGACGGCGCCCATGAGGTCCTCGTCAACGACAGAGGTACGACATTTACGGCTGAGATAACCCAGGCGATCTTGGTATACAGCTAGACAAGCCACCGCCGTACAACTGCGTTTCACCCATAGACGAATGGCCTCACCGTGCGCCTAAACAAGACCATCGCCGACATGATAGCCATGTAAGTCGACGTCGAACACAAGACGTAAGATGCTATCCTTCCGTACGTGACCTTCGCATACAACACCACCGTTCAAGAAACGACGCAGATGACACCGTACAAACTGGTCTACGGAAGAACCCCGGCAACGGCGCTCGACGCCATGTTACCCAACGTCACCGACGAAGAAAACCACGGTGTGTGCGAGTACCTTCAGCGCGCCGACGAGGCTGGACAACTCGCCCGCTTCTGCATCAAGAGCCAACAGATGACGGATAACTGCCGTAACAATCTTCAACGGTGATTCGTGGAATACCAGCCTGGCGAACGTGTTTGGGTATGGACGCCCATACGCTGACGTGGACTCAGTGAAAAACTTCTTTGCCCGTATTTTAGACCATACAGGATAATTCGATGGCTCAGCCCACTCGATTACGAGGTTGTTCCTGACGGCATCACGAACTCTCAACGCCGCCAATCGCGACCTGAAGTCGTCTATGTCGCGCGTCTGAAGCTGTTTTATGCGCGTTAATGAATTCAAACAGTGTATACTGTTGTTGTTGTTGTTGTTGTTGTTGTTGTTGATGTATCGTATTTCATTGCTTGCACTACCTTACATTATTTCTGTACTTTCATGTTTGGCTACCCAGGTGGTCCAAATTTCCGGAGCCCTCCACTACGGCGTCTCTCATAATCATATAGTGGTTTTGGGACGTTAAACCCCATAAATCAATCAATCAAATCAATCATTTTCGGCTAAAGCATCGGGACGATGCCTTTTTAAGAGTGGGCAATGCCACGTACCTTAAGTTTTGTTATCGCTATGTTACATTATGTTAAGCGCAAACCACGCCTACGTTGTTAGAGAAGCTTCGAGGCTGATCGTTTCGTTAAGATTAGGCCCACCTTCTGTATCTTTCAGATTATTCTGGAAACAACGTCGCCGCTAGCGATAACACTAGAATGTTCGAAAAAAAGTCTGTAAATGCCGACACGCTTCGCCACTTGTCAGTTGATCGATGGCCGACGCTCCGTTCGCGCTATCAGTTCAAGACTGCTACCGTAGTCCGACTTTCCGTTTAGTGGACGCAGGTTCGCCCAAATAAACAATTTATTACTCGACTCGCAGTGTGCTCCATTCGTCCACGTCATGACCCCGCGACAATATGGAAGGTAGATTGGCGCCAGGCGTGGCATCACCGGCGGGATGTGACAAAACGAGCACCGGCACCCCCGCGCGCCTTTCACGTCAAAAGGTATTGGCGTCTTCAGTGTCGCAAGTAGTCATGTTGTTACATGGCAAGTATATCATGATTATCATGTGAGCGCCAGTCACATATCTTCGTCACCCATTCAAGTGACGTAATACCAAACTTGGGATATGTGAAGCTAGCTAAACGGCCGCTTACGCCTCATCAGTGTAGCATGTAGTCTTTTTGTTACATGACAAGCATGTCATGATTATTTTGTTTGAATGTGTCATTTACCTATGCCATCCATTTGCGTCACTTATTACCGAAATTGGTACATGTGAAGCTAGCTAATTAGCCGCGAGCCCATCGTGATCGTAGCATGTAGCCATGTTGTTACACAACACGAATCCATTAGTATCATGTTTGGACGTGTCATTTACCTGTGTCGTCCGTTCTCGTCACGTAATACCGAATTTGGTACGGGTAGAGCTAGCGAAATGGCTTCGAGCGCATCACGAGCGTGGCATGAATGCATGTTGTTACATGACACGCACCTGATGGTTATAATGTTTCCTTTTGACACATACCTTCATCATCCATTCACGTTCCCTAAAACAAACTTGATATAAGTGAAGCTAGCCAAACAGCCGCAAGCGCTTCATAAGTGTGGCATAGAGTCATGTTGTTGCATGACGTGCAGTTTATGATGTTCATGTAAGGGTCTGGCGATTATGTTTGATATGCAGTTGTCATACCGTACCAGTTTTGCAACATGTCATGTGAACGAAACCACCACAAGAGCAGATCATGATATGTAAATCATAAAATTGAGGACATACATATCATGATTTTTATGTTGTGACTAGTCTCTTATGCTCGTCATACGGTGATGTCATGCCGCTGTAAGTTTCGCAACGATACTATTATCGAAAAGACAAGGAGAGGTGAAAGTCGTAGGTGGCTAGATAGATGGATTGATTGATGGATGGGTGGATGGATGGATGGATGGATGGATGGATGGATGGATGGATGGATGGATGGATGGATGGATGGATGGATGGATGGATGAATGGATGTATGGATGGGATGGATGGTGGATGGATGGATGGATGGATGGATGGATGGATACTGTAAAGGTCACCGAATTTCTCAAAGAAGTACTTCGCATTTAAGGAACAAGAATGCACTCAGAAACGCTGAAGGGGTGACTGAAGGCACGACAATGATAGTAATCTCAGAGTAATTTCTAGAGTGACTTCTTGATGCGCTTCTAAAATTTATGTGACCTTAAGGAACGAACGAACGTTAGGATTTTCCCAGCGTCTGTCTTCAGGAGGCATCCACGCTGAGGGGACGAAGTACTGGCTCGCTACCCGAAAAAACTGCACATGCAGTACTGGCCTTGGGAAGGATCGAAATTTGTCGGCAGTCGACAGTTTATCCGTGATTTTGCAGTCAGCGTTATCGCGGGCACTACGTCATATGCCAGTCTGCCCCACTCAGGGAAACCATCGGCGTCCTTTCTATCGCCACCCGACAGCGCAAATTCGCTTCTGTTGGCCCACACACACAAAACAAAGAAAGCCGTTATCGCCCCTTTTCTGAGGCACTTCATCTCATTCCTAGCAAAATATTCAACGAGATGCCCGTGTCCTGAAGGTATCGTGACATAATAGACAGATTATAATAGAAGCAGATACATTTTTCAAATTTGTCTCGATACAGAAATCCGGAAACTCAAAAGTATCACTGAAATACTATCACGCTACTCATGTATTGCGATACTGCTCTGCTCTACGTCTACCCAACTTCTCCAGTTGCGAACTTCTGTAATTGCCTGCCTCCTCTGAATTTCCAAGGTACCGCAGAGTTTTGTGCAGAGGCCATCGTAGCACGGCCATGAAAGTGATATAAGAAATTTATATCTAGACAAGACGTAATGCTTGTACTAGCAAATCTTCAGTTTCTTTATTGTAAAGTAAAATGAGGTTGTTGCATAGGCTGTTATAATTTACACAGACTGTCATTGGGATTCTTGTTTATACCACTTGATTGATGGGCGTATATATGGACTACGACAAAAAATAAAGATACTTGAAGCTTGCGCTCGTCTTTGTCTGTTATGTGCTTGTGTTGTAAGGGCGCAGCCTTAGTTACCTACCAATTATGGAATAACTTCACCAGCAGCAACTCTTATTCAAATAGGGGTACTATTGATGATAGTGTGTCATTAGTTACCTTAAAAGTATGATATTAAGAGATTTAAAATCTTTGATAAGGCGGTGACGAGTCATGAAAGATACATAGAGATCACGCAGTTTTCTGCCTTTTACAGCAGTGTAAGTATCGAAAAACACGTCACCGCCAAACTGCATCCTATTAAAATTTGAACCTGCAGTCTACTTGGAGATAGTTAGGCATGCGTCATGCTTAATGCTCTAGAAGTATTCTTTTCAATGGTGTTAAGGTCACATGGTACAGTTATTCACAGTTAGCACACATACACAGTCATGCACTGTTTAGCAGCCATTTAGAATATGTTGCGAATGCTGATTGATTGATTGATATGTGGGGTTTAACGTCCCAAAACCACCGTATGGTTATGAGAGACGCCGTAGTAGAGGGCTCCGGAAATTTCGACCACCTGGGGTTCTTTAACGTGCACCCAAATCTGAGTACACGGGCCTAACACATTTCCGCCTCCATCTGAAATGCAGCCACCACAGCCAGAATTCGATTCCGCGACAATGTGTTGCAAATGCTGACAGCCAATTAAGAAGATTTTACATGAAGGCTTTAATGCAGCACATCATTCTGCAAACTTTAATGATTTATTCCTCTAACCCCAAAAACCCCTCGGGCGTACACATGCTGCATGGCAAGCAACTTCTGATAGAAATCCGTTGCAGTTGTCGATAAAAGCACCTCGACGACACCTTTGGCTCGGGGCGTGGTAGTAATAATGGAGTACACTCCGCCGTCCAATGGGTGCAAACGGCGAACAGCTGCAACCTGCAAAATCAATAAGGTGCGAAATATAAATATTATTTGGTATGCATATTATTGCACAACAATGAAGATGCGTTTTTATCAGCAGTAACTTATAAAAAGCATAGGTGGAACATCGAGTGTGTGCAGTATTAAGCGCAAAAACAAGAATCCAACGTGACACTCGAGAACCGCGTCATCTGTGGACAGTGACGCCATACGCTTTTTCTACCGAAAATATCTATATGGTGAAATTCTAGGCTATCCAGTCTGCCAAAAACGCGCAGAAAAGAAATATTTTGGCAATGGAGAAGATGTCCATCGCTACCACGACAATGCTGGTTATCTATCGCAACGCAATGTCAATATTTTTTTCCATCACATATATATCTTTATATATTTATGTCTGCTGAATGTAAGAGTGTACTTACTTAAACTCAAATAGAAACGTGAGGTTTCCATTAAAAAATACGCTTCACGTGGTCGCTTGCCATTACAAAGCTTCAACTGTGCACCACCTAGGTTTAACTTCACCTAGCCGCCACCAAACCAATCCTTAACGTCTGCGCAGCCACTCCACTGAGTTTGCCCGGCGTAAACTGTGGGCCTGAGGATTATACCGCAGTGGATACGGACTTACTTTTTGATATATTATTGCGATTTCTCGCTTATGCTTATTTTAATCGCTCTTTCTTGATTTGTGATTGGTATTTGTTGTTGCAAGCATCCCCCTTCCCCGACGTGTTCTCTTTTGAGCATCAGGCGATGATTTCTCAGAGGGTGGCATTGCCACGCACGCTTTTTCTGTGCTCGGTGTCCGCCTACACTGTTAGCGATGCTCAGCGCAAACTCCGCTTTCAATGTTCGAGAAATTTCATGATTGTAGTAGATCGTTTTGTTAATGTTGAACTTCAATCAGACCATGACATTTTGTGAGCTTCGCGGCCACAGCGTCAGGAGTCGCCACCATCGAAGCGACGACAGCGCACCTGGCCGCGTAGATAAATGAAACCAAACGAAGCCTTTTTTCGCCAATATTATTTGTAAGACTTCAAAATGGTAAGCATACAAAACCGTTCCTCATTTAATTTCAGGCATTCAGAAGCATGCAAAGTGCGAACGCGTAGAAAATCGGAAAGTGATGCACTTTAGTTGGCAGTGCGGACCAGGAAACAAACAGTCTCGCCGCACTCCTCGTGAAAGGCGCGCGATAATGTTGATACGAATTACATAAACTTTACCGAATACTGTCAACGAGTTGTTGCGAAATCTAGAGCTACACAAGTGCAGGAACACAAGTGCAAGTGCTTACTGCAGCGATGGTTTCATGCAGTGCAATGGATATAACAGCAGCGCTGGACAGCTTCTGTGCTCCGGGCATCTGTGTTGGGGATATGCGTAGTGCCTTCTTTGCACATGAACGCTGATGCATTCATATTGTTCATTGGTGTACGTGCTAAAATGTTACTTACGTGGCCTTTATTTTGTGTAAAACATCGATCGATTGACTTGGAATAAAACAATTTTTCGTTGCAAGCTTGTGTGACCAGCGTTGTCATTTTGCTTGGCCTGTATGTAGCATCACAACTTACTAAAATGAGTATGCAAGATACTTATGAGCTTATGTTGCGCAGTTTACCGCAATGCACTACATGGAAACGGTAGAAATCGACAAAGGGGGCAGCTACAACGAGTGGGGTCAGCCATGACGAAAAGCAGACGACGACGATGTCGTCTGTTATGCGGAAGCCAAGCCGCCATATCGAAACACCCTGGTGTTTTTGAAATCTATTCAATTTTATACGCAATTTTAAATTGCACAAACAATATTCTTTGTTATATTTGGTTCAAAATATATTTATGCGTAGAAGGTAACGAAACATTTTTCACATATTAGTAAAATAGTGATTTTGTTCTTTTTACGAATCCCTACAAAACCCATAGGGCGCTACTGTCGCTTCCGAACTGCTGTCCCCATTGGCTCTAAGGACATGTCACTCCACCGCTTCAATGACAGATTGCGAGTGCGAGGCCACAGCGCGAACGGAGCACGCAGATCCGAGGGAGATTGTTCGCGCAAAATATGCGACTGGGACGCGCAGCGGTCAACGGGAGCAGCTGAAGCGCGGAAATCTCGCAAGAGGGCACGAAGCATGCCGTGCCCGGCTTCCCGCGGCTGTAAACAACAGGCCGTGATAGAATGGACGGCAGGCGTGTAGAATACGTCACGTAAACGTCCGGTCAAATACACTGAGCTCGGTAGAGCAGGAATGGTCGCTCCGGAGCAATTCGTAATCTGCGGTTGCTCTCAATCTGCCATGGGGACACACAATTTACGCTCCTAATCTGCCATTAGATTGTGATTGCAGAAAAATTTTATCTAGATCTACCATGCTTCTTCGGCATACGATAGCGCGCAAGATCCGAACGCTCGAGCTTATTTCAGAGCTTGCGCGATGACCAGTTATCTGCCTGGAAAATTTGGTGTTTGATGTATATAAGGCGGTACATTCCAATCACTATAGCGTTCGACAGACAAATGCTGCTCTGTTTATGGCTATCAGTGTCATTGTGTATCACCGTGATCTGCCTTTCCGTTTAGCGGCCAAATTCGACCGAATGAACAGTTTCATCTTGGACACACACCCCACTTCATTGCTCCTCGTCATCACGCCTTAATCGCCAATCGTGAGCTACAGGCTAATATATACCACATTGTTTTTTTAAGAGGCCTCGTTCCTTGGTTTCCGAGCTACTATAATTTCTATGAGTTGATGATGTGATTGATATAGTTGGTGCTCTACGTCTCAAAACCACGATTTTGATATGGCACAAGTATGAATAGGCTTTAGTAATTTTGACGACTGGGAGCTTTTAGCACTGACTGAAATCTTGGCACGAGAGGTTCATAACTTTTGGCTTTCGGTGAGCGAAGCCGCCAAGTCCAAGATCTAATATTGTGATGTAATGGTTAGCTGTCAAACACGCTATTAAATACGCTGCCCTGTATGAAGTGATTTTATTTATAGCGTCCAAACTACCAAATGTGGTGACTGCCAAACATTCTGAAAGTTTCTGCTCTAGCTGACCACCGGCGATTCCTCCTACGTATTGCATTGCTTTTCTGAGCCTAATCATTAGGCTAATGCCAACTACACGGCAACAACGACTGTCGCCAAGGGAATCCTAAATGAAATCTTTCACCTGCAGACACCTTGAAGGAGCAACCCCTCCGACACCATTTGATAGAAACGTTCATTGCGTTTCCCTTTTTCCCCTTTACAGTCCATGTACGCATGAATTTTGAGCCATATTCAACACGAATTACTGTCACCGCCTTATCGGGACTCAGAGAAACCCAGTTTTAGTGTCCGCTTTGGTGCAGTGGAAAATGTCCAGCTTAGATACTTCCTTTAGGCAATCCTTATCTATGACCACCTGAAGCACAAACGCTGAGGCTCTTCTTACAACCGGTTGGAGCTGGACGCTGGGTGCTCTATGATCCGAGGATGCAGTGTAATTTGTTCAGTTACGAGTAACAGGGGACTAAAGTTGCTTCACCTTGTCTAGTATTAGCTATATATTGGATCTCGGCAGCGGCGGCTTCATTTTCGATGGAGGCGAAAATGCTATAGACCCATGTGCTCAGATTTGGGTGCACATTAAAGAAACCCAGTTGGTCGAATTTCAAGAGATTTCACCACTACGTTTCTCCTAATCATGCGGTAGTTTTGGGACGTTAAACCCCACATATCATTCAATTAGCCATAGGATGCAGGCTAGTTTAGCTCATTGATAGGTAATGTGGGCAGGTGTGAGGCGCTGTAGCCTACGTGTGGCTGGTACTAATTTGGGAGCTTGGATTACAGAGACATGATACACGCGAGTTCAAGATTTTGCAGCACACAGAGCGGTGGTGTTTCGTTTTACTAGTAAAGCCTGGTATTATCAAAGGCGAGAAACGAATTAACTCATATAGCCTCACTTTTGTAGAAACTGTTAAAGTAGAATTGTGAATATTCTTTCCACTAAAAATAAATTATTTGTTAAAGAGAAGTGCCAATATTCAGCACTTTCTGCTATTTAAAATTTTCAACTTTGTTGGGTTAGTGAAATCTTGTGGCATGAAAAGGTGCTGCGTTGCTACGGTATTGGATAAATGGTGATGTGTTACCAGAGATAGAGCGTACAACGTCAATAGTGCGAACAAAAAAAAAACGAATACGTACGATGTGGAAGCTGGCACCTTCCCTCTCTTTTGTTGCACACTGCGAGTTAAAAAATTCATGTACGAAGCTTGTATCGGCAAACTATATATAAATTGTTTTATTTTATGGAATTAGAATATTGCACATTGTTACACAGTACATTGTTAGACACCACCCGTGCCTTTAACGATTGTGCGACTCTCGTTCAGCATTTATCAGCTGCTAGTTTGAAACCTCACGGTAGGCCACATGAAAAAATATTACCTACACAAATTGTTCACAAACTCTGTTAAGCGTAACTATAGACGTAGCAACGTCTGACTCTCCAGCTGCGAAAAAAAGAAAGAGCATTAACGACGACTCTAAAAGCATGCAACTTTATGAAATACCATCAATAATACCATCACTATATGAACACTCCTTTACTGAGCATTTTTGTCAGATGTTTTTCTTTCCTAGGACGAATAAATTTAGTGTGCGCCATGTAAAACAATCTTTAAGGCTAACTTTTTTCTATTTTGTGATTTAAAAGCAGAGCCTGAACTTACAATAAAAATGATATTGCTGGATGTGCATCACTTACACCCATTAGTGATGGCAACAAAATATAACCCACTAAATAAGTCTCGTCAGCAATTACATTGACAAAGTTAAATATTTCATCGGTACAGAAATATTGTAGATTATTTTCCTACCTAAAGGATCTCTCCTTTCTTCCACAACTCTCGATGCGCACATTCCTTGCAGAAAAATGAAGATAACAGACAGGGACAAAAAAAGCAATGTGGTACTGAGCGCCATAACTTTTTTCCGTCTTCGATTTCTAAATACGGGCCCAAACCAACGAGCCGAGCTTATATTCTGACTTCTGCAGTTCCAAGTGTCATAAATGGCTTCGTTCTTTTTTTGTGTGACGATTCTTTGAATGCGTTAGTAAAGTAGGCATCGCGCGGTTTTATTATATCATATTAAAGTAATGCTTGAGGATTGTTACGTGTATTTATAACCTGTGATAGACGTCAACTTGTAGCAGATATGATTGCTGGGATATTTTTGACAATTGGTGAAATATTTCACTCGCAATGTTGTGAGGCTTTCGCTGTCCACCGATGACAAGGCAGCATTAATGTATAAAAATAATTTCATTTCTGTGCAACATATTCAAGCTTTGTTCTCCTAGTTAGCTTAGTTTAGATAAAGCAAATGACACTGGTACAAGCAGGTGCTGCTTTGTAAATAGTATTGTGAATTTTGGCTCAGTAAATACACTTAGTCCTGCTTCTAAACGGGAATATAAGCGCTAAACATAAATAATATGTGTGAGTGCTCAATAAGGACAATTTAAAAATATGTTTAAAACTTTGAAGGGCAACATCCCGTGCAAAAGCGAAAATGTTGTGGCAATTTGTTATCCTGTGTATTTATTTCGTCATTGTCCACAACTCGCAAGGAAAGTGTCACGCGCATTTATAACGCTCAGCGCATTTTTTGTTGAAGAAAACTTACAGAACGATATGAAAAATGAAAAAGTAAACTGTGATATCAACGTAAATGAAAGAGAGGATACGTCAATGCTGCATTTTCACATGAATCAGTGAAGTTGTGACATTCGCGAGTTTGGCTAAGCATTGATAATTATTCGGCTGTCAGTTACAATTTATGATTGTACAAACATTGATTGATTTGTGGGGTTTAACGTCCCAAAACCACCATATGATTATGAGAGACGCCGTAGTGGAGGGCTCCGGAAACTTAGACCACCTGGGGTTCTTTAACGTGCACCCAAATCTGAAAACACGGGGATTGTACAAACATTTAATATATAAATTCTTTAACCGAAAACGTTACATAGATCAAGTAATTTGAAAAACTCGAAAAATAATGAATCACTGTGATTTTTTTGTCAAACAGTGCCCCCCCCCCCTCCCCTACTATATTTGCAGCCCGCAGGAAGGCCCAGCGAATAAGTAGACTTGGGGAAAAGTGGCTTTTATGCTTTTCACTGCCTGGGTGTGTGTATAAAATAGCGTCGCCGCGTAGAGCGAAGCTGCTGGGGAATCGGCACAGTGTTTTTTATGTTAATTTTAGCGTACGTAAACCTGTAGAATGGGCCCAACAACAGTACCATGACATGATCATGTAAACGCTGTTAAAGTACTCAATTGATGGGCTTCAATTTAACGCATTGATGGGCTTGTGTTCTGTTGACATTGGCCACGCAACGACGCATGGCCTCGCTTTAGGGATGCGCGGGCCATGCTTGGGGTGACCAGCCCTGCCGGATTTGGTGAGACTGTTCCAAATTTTCCAAACAGTCCAGAATTTTTGATAGCGCGTCCCGACTCTCATGCCATTGCTGCCTGGTTCGCTATACAGCGTGTTTCAAAACATGTGCCCATTATTAAGCAAACATTACAGAAAAGATGCATCTGTGTGCTACTTGTGCCGTGCCCTTCACTCTGAAAGAAGGCATCTGCAGACTCACAAATTGATTGATTACGGGTATACTTATAAGAATTAAAGCAATTAACTTCTTAGCCCACGCAAATAGCCGAGTCCAACGGACGGATTCTAATCCATCTGCCGCACAGTTCACAGCTACTTTGAAACTCTTAAAAGACGTCAACAGATGGTAACCACAAAGACATTAAATGTGACTTTTTTAGCAAGGGAAACAGCAACCAACGCACAAAACAGCGCGTCTACAATTTGCTTCGAAAATGCCGTGAATGGCGGGAATCATTACTTTGTCGTTATCAAATTGCAATCGAACCATTTCGCTTCATGGTAATTTATTGACGCTCTCTTATACTCCTCGCCTAATGTGTGAGAAACAGTGTCTTAAATGAGGTCTGTATTGTACCGAACTACTGGCCTTGATGCTCCACCATCGCTATGTGTGTTTCCGGGGTTGTAACTCGTTGCTTGAATTCCTTAACAAATGACAGTAAATGTAGAAATGTTGACTTACTAAAAACTTTCTGTGCCTCGTGCCATTGTACATGCCACCATAATTACAAAAGCTGCATCTTTTGCAAGCGAATGAACATCCCACATGATTTTTTTAAAACTTCTGATATGCAACTACTGATTTTGACCTGGCAAACACGTGCGCACGCACAACCACAACTAGCTCCGTAATCAGAATGGCGTGCACTCTAAACCCATTTGTGCGTCACAGCGATAACGCCGAAGATACTTAAGTTTAGAACTGCTAATATTAACATCACACATGAAGTTTCAAAAACGAGTTCGGAAAAACTACAGTGGTCTTCCAACTATAGACCTTTGGGTAGTCACATAAACATCGTGCCACAGCAAATCATCCCAAGACAAGGGTTTTATTCCGCCATCAAAAGTACGGATCGTCACCGTCAGCTTCGGGCAATCCAAGGGGCCCACGATGCCGCAGGCAGGTACTCCCTGCCTGTTCCAACGTGGGAGCGGCCCGCAGGGGCGTCGGGGTAAAACCCGGCTCTCCTCCCTCGGTGTACAATAAAGTTATCTATCTAATTGCACACTAAGACATTGCACTGCTACATCATCTGTTTAGACAGCGCTGGCTTAATTTAACTTTACAGAGAACACTGCTTGCTATGGGTAAACAGGCATTACCGCATCTAATTCTTTATAGTCCAAACCTGCAGTCAAGGTTTTTTCGTTTGGAGCGCAAAAAAAAGTTAAACTTCATACTTACCTGCTGCAATGCCTAACTATGCCTCTTTCTTTGTAGACGTCCACTAAATCACTTGGCTTGGATTGTTTTTACTTGCGCTGTATAGAGTGTCAATGTTGCTGGACAGAAAAAATATGATGTGCGCTGGCAGTGAGATTGCTATAGTTGCCACAGTCGATTGCCGTGTCTACTGTGTCGCTACTTGTTCGTTGCTGATCACAGGGGTAATCGTTCGTGCTCATGTATGCGCAAAACAGAAAACCTTAAAAACACACATACACGCCCGCGAAAAAAAAACATCTATGTATGTACGTCTGTGATGTATGTTCTATGTACGTCTGTGATGTATAACAAACTAAGGAAAAACAATTGTAATCAAGAGCTACGTTAGTGGTTGTCACATACGTTTTTCGCTAGCGCTCTCTCAAAGAGAGGCACACACTCTTCATGCAAAGTGTTTTTCTGACCTATACAAGTTGCACTCTAAATGTCCTACAGCACACGCTTTTCCAAAGATCAGTTCTTCTCAAAAAATACAGAAAACATGCTTTCTGTATTATCATGTGAATACCTTTCTGAAAAGAAGGTATTCACAGCACTGAGAGGGAAAGAACAGGAATTCAGAGTCTCGCTTCAGAACAGGTACATGACACTTATGGAGGAAACCAACCTTAGTGTAGATACAATGAATGATAATCTGACGAGTATCAATACGGAGTGTGCAGTGAAAGTTGGAGGCAGGCTAGTTAGACAGCACACTGCAAGCTTTCCCAGAAAACGAAGAATCTCGTTAAGAAGCGTCAAAGCATGAAATTCTCAAGTACAACAGACAAAATAGAACTGCCAGAGCTTTCAAAGTTGATTAATAGGCGTAAGGTACCCGACGTAAGAAGGTATAACATGGAGACAATTGAACACGCTCGGAAAATTGGAGCAAGCATCAAAGCAGTGAAGAGGAAACTTGGAATAGGGAAAAATTGAATCTATGAACTAATGAACAAAGAAGGCAAGATAATTACCAATAT
The DNA here is from genome assembly GCF_013339725.1 of Rhipicephalus microplus. Taxonomy (NCBI): domain Eukaryota; kingdom Metazoa; phylum Arthropoda; class Arachnida; order Ixodida; family Ixodidae; genus Rhipicephalus; species Rhipicephalus microplus. The sequence goes on along the minus strand of NW_023610896.1, from coordinate 116,196 downwards.
GCATTGTATATTTAAAATAGCGGAGGAGTTTTACAGAGACCTGTCCAGTAGCCGGGGCAACCACGACATTAATACTATGAGATCTAGCAGTAACCCAGACGACACCACACCAGTAATGAAAAAGAAGTCAGAAAAGCCTTGGAGAGCATGCAAAGAGGCAATGCTGCCGGTGAGGATCAGGTAACATCACATCTGCTGAAAGATGAAGGACAGATTGTGTTAGAAAAACTAGCCACCCTGTTTACGAGGTGTCTTCTGACGGAAAGAGTACCAGAGTCTTGGAAGAACGCTAACATCATCTTAATACACAAGAAAGGAGATGACAAGGACTTGAAGAACTACAGGCCAATCAGCTTGCTCTCTGTAGTATACAAGCTATTTACAAAGGTAATTGCTAACAGAGTAAAGAAAACATTAGAATTCAATCAACCAAAGGAACAAGCAGGATTTCGAACAGGCTACTCAACAACCGACCACATTCATACTATAAATCAGGTAATAGAAAAATGCTCAGAATATAACCAAACACTATACATAGCCTTCATATATCACGAGAAGGCGTTTGCTTCGGTAGAAATATCAGCCGTCATGCAGACACTGCGGAATCAGGGCATCGACGAAGTATATTTAAACATTCTGGAAGAAATCTACAGGGGATCAACTGCTACCATAGTGCTTCGTAAAGAAAGCAACAGAATACCAATCAAAAAAGGTGTAAGGCTGGGGGACATAATCTCCGCAATGCTATTTACCGCGTGCTTACCGGAGGTCTTCAAAAGCCTAGAATGGGAACAGTTAGGTATAAGAGTTAAGAGAGAGTACCTCAGTAACCTGCGCTTCGCCGATGGCATTCCATTGCTGAATAACTCAGGGAACAAATTGCAACTCATGATTACAGAGTTAGACAAAGAGAGCAGAAAGGTGGGTACTAAAATTAGTATACAGAAAACGAAAGTAATGTACAACAAGTTCGGAAGAGAGCAGCGCTTTGAGATAGATAATAGTTCATGATGATGTTTGATGTTTTATGGCGCAAGGGCCGATTCACGGCCAAAGAGCGCCAGTTCATCTTACTAAAAATATGGACAATGATTGTGATAAGCGGCTGTATAAGGGCCATAAAATTCCTCGCAGTAAGGCGGGTAAAAACATACAAGTAATAAAATCATGACCATGCCGTGAAAGGTGTGTGTGATGTGAACAGATGACAAAAGTTGGTGATAATAAAAGACGATGGTGGATATGTATGGCAATAGCACAAGTGCCTCACTCGTTCAAACCCTTGCGTCCAAAGGCCGTGAGGCATGTGCTTTTTTGTGTAGCCACCGCAGCAAAAACCTCTCTGGAGAGGTCATGCTACGGTATGCCCGGGTATATGACATGAAAGCTGTGAATTTCTTTTAAAAACGCTAACAATGAATTATGACTAAAACGTGGTTCCCTACCGACAAACATTGCAGGGTGTAAAGGTATATGTTGTCGGTAGAGTATTGGAAAATGTTGTTTTCTAAGAGTTTCTAAGTGTTTACACTAAATTAACATGTGAAGGACGGTTAAGTATTCACCACATCTGTCACACAATGGTGGATTGCCACCAGACAAAAGGTGTGTGTGTGTCGTGCATGTGTGTCCTATCCTGAGTCTTGTTAGTGTTACCTCTGTTAGACGCGATTTTGATACTGGTGGCCAATGGCCAAGGTGTGGCTTGATAACATGTAGTTTGTTTTGTGTGTGTGTATCCCACTTGCTCTGCCAGTAGTCCCTGAGTTTTCGTTTGAGAGACGGCTTAAGATCAAGGGCCGGGATTGATGTCGGTGTAACGGCGGTGCTTTCATGAGCGGATGCAGCAAGCTGATCCGCCATCACGTTGCCTTGAATCTCACGGTGCCCTGGCACCCAGCGCACAACAACATGTCTGTTTTGTGTGTAGAGGGTGCATAAAATGGAGTAAAGTGAAACGAGGACAGGGTTTTTTTGTTTTTTAAGACTGCGCAGAGCCGTTACCACACTGAGGGGGTCTGTATAAATTACTGCTTTTTGTATTTGTGATTGTTTGATGTGTTTAGCTGCCACAAGTATCGCGTAAGCTTCCGATGTGAAGATACTTGTGCCTGGATGTAGAGGGCCAGCATCCGAAAAGGAAGGGCCAACATCAGCGTAGGACACAGAAGAGTTGGACTTAGAGGCATCTGTAAAAAACTCAGGACGTGTGTATTTGTGTTGAAGTTCCAAGAAGTATGTTCGAATATGGGCAATAGGCGCATGTTTTGTAACTTCTAAAAAGGACACATCGCAATCTATAGTCTGCCACTGCCACGGTGGCGGGTATGCAACAGGAGCCATTAAACTGTGTTCGAGTGACACTCCAGTGTCCTCAGCTAGACCCTTCAGGCGAACTGAGAAGGGCTGCCTCATTGAAGGCCTGTTTTGAAAAAGAATGGAGCTCGATAAGTCATTAATACTAGAGTATGAGGGGTGCCTCTTGTCTGCTTTCACCTTAAGGAAATATACAAAGGACATGTAGGTTCTTTGCAGATGAACGGACCACTCATTTGACTCAACGTAAAGGCTTTCTACGGGGCTGGTGCGAAAATCACCCGTGGAAAGGCGGATGCCCGAATGGTGCACGGGATCCAGCATCTTCAAAGCACTTTGAGTCGCTGACTGATAAACAATGGCCCCATAATCTAAGCGGGTGCGAATAAGGCTTCTATACAGGTTCATGAGGCATTTCCTGTCACTACCCCACGTAGTACGTGACAACACTTTTATAACATTCATGGCTTTTAAACATTTTGTTTTTAAATACTTTATGTGGGGTACGAAGGTCAACTTGTTGTCCAAGATTAAGCCTAAGAATTTATGCTCGGCTTTGACGGACAGTTGTTGCCCGTTCAGTTGAATGTCGGGTTCCGAGTGCATGCCTCTCTTTCGAGAGAACAAGACACACGTGCTTTTTTGTGGGTTAAGTCGAAATCCGTTTTCATCTGCCCATTTGGAGACCTTATTTAAACCAAGCTGAACCTGCCGCTCACACATGGCCAAGTTGCATGACTTGAAGCCAAGCTGAACGTCGTCGACATATGTACAATAGAACATATTGCGAGGGATGGACAAGTGCAAGGAATTCATCTTGATGAGAAAAAGTGTGCAGCTAAGTACACCACCTTGTGGCACGCCTGTTTCCTGAACAAAAGTTTGGGAAAGAACCGTGTCTACTCGGGCACGGAATGTCCGGTTTGACAGGTAACTTTCGATTATGTGAAACATTCTTCCGCGTACGCCAAGGTGGGACAGGTCTCTTAGAATTCCGAAACGCCATGTTGTATCATAAGCCTTTTCGATATCGAGGAATAGAGAGAGAAAATATTGTTTATGAACGAAAGCGTCTCTGATCTGTGCCTCGATACAAACAAGGTGGTCTGTCGTGATCTACTCTCTCGAAAACCGCACTGAAATGGGTCGAGCAAATTGTTTGTTTCAAGAAAGTGTACAAGTCGGCCGTTTATCATTTTTTCGGAGACTTTGCACAAGCAGCTTGTGAGTGCAATCGGCCTGTAACTCGAAGCTAAAGATGTGTCCTTGCCTTCTTTCAAAATGGGAATAACAATCGCCTCTTTCCAGGAGGTAGGAATAGTGCCAGAAGACCAAATAGCATTGTACAAACAAAGTAAGGTTTTTCGGGTTTCGGCTAGTAGGTTTTTTAACATTTCATACATCACACGGTCTGAACCTGGGGCGGAAGTACTGCAGGAGTTTAGAGATGTTTGGAGCTCAGCTAGACTGAAAGCTTGGTTATATGCCTCGTATCTAGTGGATTTGTGTTCGAGTTTCTGCTTTTCTATTCTTGTTCTGTATTTTTGGAAAGTGTCAGTATAGTGGCACGAGCTGGATACCTGTTCGAAGTGTGCACCGAGGAAGTTTGCCTGATCTTCCAAGGTATCACCCTGAGTGTTTACGAGGGGAAGTGTGTGTACTTGTTTTCCTGCTATCCTACCGGCCATGTTCCAGACTTTAGCCTCCTGTGTGTATGAATTAACCCCTGATAAAAACTTCTGCCAGCTTTCTCTTCTGGCCGGCCGACGCGTTCTCCTGCCTTGAGACTTTATTTTCTTGAAGGTTTCAAGACTTTTGGCTGTCGGTGAGTTCCGAAGCAGCCTCCAAGCTCTGTTTTGCTGTATGCGCGCGTTTCGGCATTCAGAGTTCCACCATGGCACACGTCGTTTTCCAGGTTGTCCATTTGTTTGTGGGATGCATTTTGTAGCAGCATCAATCAAAAACGCTGTGAAGTAGCTCACAGCAACATCAATGTTCGAAGTACAGATGTCATTCCAACCTAGACTAGCGATAGTATAAAACTGTTCCCAGTCGGCTCTGTTTATTAGCCACTTGGAAACACGTGGTGGGCACTCGGTTACTGTAGTTGTGCTCAAGACTACGGGGAAGTGGTCACTTCCGTACAGATTAGTGACGACATTCCACTGGAGTAGAGGGACGAGAGATGGAGATGCTATGCTTAGGTCTATGGAGGAGTAGGTGTTATTGGCGATATTATAATAGGTTGGTTCTTTTCGATTCAGGAGACACGCGCTCGACGAGAGAAGGAACTGTTCGATCAGTCGACCTCGTGCGTCATACCGAGAGTCACCCCATAGCCTACTATGCGCGTTAAAGTCTCCAAGGAGAACATAAGGCTCCGGAAGTTCATCAATTAGAGAGTGTAAATCACTTTTCTGCAGCTGATAGCTAGGAGGAATGTAAATAGTGCAGATTGTGATCAGTTTATCAAAAAGAACCGCTTGAACAGCCACTGCCTCAAGGGATGTTTGGAGTTGTAAGTGTGTGCATGCAATTCCTTGATTCACTATGATGGCAACACCTCCGGATGATGTCATGGCATCATCACGGTCCTTTCGAAAAATAACGTATTTGCGAAGGAAATTTGTGTGTTTTGAATTAAGGTGTGTTTCTTGTACACACAGCACTTTTGGTGAGTGTTCGTGTAGGAGTTCTTGGATGTCGTCAAGGTTTCTGAGAAGGCCCCTGACGTTCCATTGTATAATTTGAGTGTTCATGGTGAATGTAAAATAATGCTGTGTCTACGAAAAGCGAGTGGCTGTTTAGACGGGGAGTTTGAGTTCACTTAACAGGGCAGTCACCAGGCCCTGTTATTTGCTTTTTTGTTTTCTTGACGCGCTCCAAGGAGCCACGCCGCTCTTTCGGCACCAAGGGTGCCGACGTATCCATTGCCTCCTCGGAGGCTCTGGATGCCCGCACGTGCGGGCTGTTAGTTTGGATTTTGGGCCTCGCCTGGTGAGGGGAGGCCTTGAGACCCGAAGACTCTGGAGTCTCCAGTCTCTGTTTGGGAGTAGGCGGTGTAGCCTGGGCTACAGCCGCCTTGGGGGCAGGTGCCACAGCCGACGGCTCGCTCTGCGCAGGCCGAAGGGGTGGCGAGGGCTGGTACGGCGTTGCCCCCTGACGCGCCGCATCAGCATATGTTGTGCCGTAAAATGGCGACACTCTTCGTCTTGCTTCTTTGAATGTGATGTTTTCTTTGACTTTAAGAGTGATTATTTCTTTTTCTTTCTTCCAGTTAGGACACGAACGCGAATACGCGGCGTGTTCTCCGTCACAATTCACGCAGTGAGGCGTAGTAACACAGTTATCAGATGGGTGGCCGTGGCTACCACATCTTGCACAAGTTTCCTGACCTCGGCAGTTCTGCGAGCCATGACCAAATCGTTGACATTTATAACATCGTCTTGGATTGGGAATGTAGGGACGGACAGAGAGTTTGATGTAGCCTGTGTCTATAGATGAAGGCAGTGTGCTAGATGCAAAAGTGAGTATTATATGTTTGGTAGGTATTTCTTTGTTGTCGCGTCTGATGACGATTCGTTTCACATCCGTGACATTTTGCTCTTTCCACCCTTCAAGCAGTTCCTGTTCAGACATTTCAAGAAGGTCTGCTTCTGAAACAACTTCGCGTGAGGTGTTCATTGATCTATGGGGTGAAACAGATACTGGGATATTACCGAATGCTTTGAGACTGCCAAGTTTTTCATAGTGGTGTTTTTCTGGTAGCTCAAGGAGAAGGTCTCCGCTAGCCATCTTTGTTACCTTGTATCCTGGGCCAAAGAGCTCAGTCAGAGATTTAGCAACGAGAAATGGAGATATGGCTCTGGCTTGTTTTGTTGGCTTTTCGCTGTGCACAACATGGAATTTGGGAAAACATTGTCTGGGTTGGCTGAAAATTGAGATGTCATCGGTGCGTCCCCTCTTAGGTGGAGGACGATCTAGTAGACGGGGAAATGCAGGTGTTCCCATAGTAGTGTACTTTTTTTTCGGCAGCAATGGCGACCACCCACCATGGAGTCCAACCAGGAGACGCTGAAGCACTTAATAGCATAAGGCTGCAGACGCCAGCCGTACATTGCCACTATAACCAAATATAACTACTCAAGGTTGAGTAATTACACAAGGTTAACCTTTGCCGCCAGGAAAAATCGGAAGTAAATGGAAGGATAATAGTTCATTCAAAGTTGTGAAAGACTATGCCTACTTAGGGAAGGTGACAACTGCGGATACGTACCACGAGGTTGAAGTAACTAGAAGAATAAGAATTGGGTGGAGCACATTTGGCAAGCACTCTCAAAGTACGACAGCTAGATTGCCACTATCCCGCAAGGGGAAGGTATATAATAGCTGTATCTTGCCGGTACTTAGCTACGGAGCAGAAACCTGGAGACTTACAACGAGGGATCAGCTTAAGTTGAAGACGACGCAGTGAGCAATAGAAAGAAAAATGGTTGGTGTAACATTAACAGACAAGAAGAGAGCAGAGTGGATTAGAGAACAAACGGGGGTTAAGGATATAATAGTTGAAATCAAGAAGAGGAAATGGGCATGGGCCGTACATGTAGCTCGTAGACAGGACAACCACTTGTCAAGGGTAACTAACTGGACTCCCAGAGAAGGCAAAAGAGTTAGGGAGGACACAAGGTGAGTGGGCAGGTAAGATTAAGAAGTTTGCGGGTGTAAATTGGCAGCAGGAAGCTCAGGACTGAGTTAACTGGCGGAACATGGGAGAGGCCTTTGTCCGGCAGTGAACGTAGTCAGGCTGATGATGATGATGATGATGATGATGATGATGATGAACTTCCCGAGGACACACTGAAAACGTCGCATGATGAATGAGGGCGGAATGAAGGTGTTCGTACCATTGTAGGACTACCTCAGGTCGTTCAGTGGCGTCTCGGTAGGTGCGACAGCATAGCAACAGCACAACAAGCGCTCTTTTCGTGTGTTCGTTCGCGCTTCACCGTATTCTCACCTTCTAACAAGAAGGCACGATAGGGTAATAGTGAATAGCAAGGATGAGGAGGTCACGCATTCGGAAAACACTGGAAGAGCACCATGCCTTTCCATTTCATTTCATTTCATTTATTTACTCTCAAGGCACTGGGCATTACAGAGAGGAGTGGGACAATAAATATCAAAAAGAAGTGAAACAAAACAGCAGGATTAGAATAAATTATAATGCACCTTCATAAATGATTGATTTGAACGCTTTGGCGTCTGTGATTGAAGCGATCGATGGGGAAAGGTGGTTGCAGTTAGTACATGTTCTAGGGATGAAAGAGTTGAAGTGCTGCTTCTTATGGCAGAAAGGAACCCCAACCTTGAATTGATGGTCATTGCGTGCTGATATGTAGGCTGGTCGAAAAAAACATCGAATCAGAGAGGGTTATTTTTGTGTGATAGATCTTATGAAAGAGACAGAGACGTGAATTTTAGCGTCGTATTGAGAGCTTATACAAATAGAGTTGAGCCTTCATTAATGTGACACTTGCAGTTCGAAAGTAATGTGACACTTGCAATTCGACAAGTACAAATCCAGGAGTAGATTCACGATTGCACCAGTTGGCTTCGCCGACCACCCACACTTAAATGGGCAATGGTCTATAGTATATAGCCGCTGAGCCGGACGAGCCTGTAAATGGGAAGCGGAGAGGCAAAAGAGTCTTACAGTTAATAACACTACGGCTTACGATTGCAGAAAGCCGAGGCCCCAAAAAAGGAAATGGTGATATACGACATCAACAGCTTTCAAACAATGACCACATCACTGTTCTCGCTTTATCGCGGCTTCAACTTTAGCACGACAAGTTTGTTTATTGCCTCAAAAATTGTGTGGACTAGGAACCACTGATTAACTGTCGGAAACCGCAAGCTTACTTTGCCTTTTTACTGTGAAAGACGACAATCTCACTGTTCACTCATGCTTCCGGACTAGTCACAAAATGACAAATAAATTTTTGCGAACGAGTGGTAACTTAACAAGGGTTCGTCACCGCGTATTTCAGTGATATGAAGATTTTAGCAAAGACGCCTCCACGTGTAGTAGACAAAACCTGCGCATGCATCATCCCAAGACAAAGGGCGCCTTACGTCAATTCGATGCCGTTCTTATTCGCCTATGAATCACTGCACAATATTTGCGGCAGAGATATTATTGATAACTAGCATGAAAACGCAAAAGTGACAGTTCAGTGACATTTCATATTTTTAGGGCATTTTGAATCTAAGATTTTAATGATTAGAAAGCTGAGTGTTGTGAGTTGAAAGCACCCATTCAAGGGTGCTCTCTTGGAAAAACCTTTTGTACTATATTTTGTAAAAGAAACGCATGGAACTTTAACTTCTTTGCGCTTTCAAATACATCTTTTTTTGTCCATAAATAGTGTAGCTCTTCCTTCACACACGTAATCTTCACTTCTGAAGTTTTTGGGTGCACCCGTGTCTCATGCCTATTACTGACTTTTTACCCACAGTAACGGTCTCAGTAGCGCAAATAAACTACCATCTGGCAATCTATTTTGTCAATTCTGCAGAACACCTCGTTGCACGTGCTTATGTCAACTACTGCAATTATGTTTTGAGTAAAGTGCAATTATTGATAAGTAACCCGCAGGTCGGGGGATGAAATCCCGGCAGCAGCGGCTGCATTTACGACGGAGGCGAAAATGTTGTATGCCCGTGTGCTCAGATTTGGGTGCACGTTAAAGAACCCTAGGTGGTCAGAATTTCCGGAATCGTTCACTACGGCGTCTCTCATTTTCATATGGTGGTTTCGGGACGTTAAACCCCACATATGAATCAATTAATTATTGATAAATACAACAATTTGTCACATACCATAGCTTTTTTGAAATCGACTTACCAAGGAACTTAAAATGCAAAGTCTCAATATGACTGTTCGATGAAATATTGCCGAATTTTGAGCTCACCTAGCACACTCAAGATAACTTCCTGGTGCAATTGGTAGCCCCTTTCTTCTCAAAACTAAATATTTGCTCGAATATATATTATTCGTGTCTACACATGCTGTGGGACGAATGGGCTTGAACTCTTCAGCACTCGAGCAACGCTGTAGATAAAATAAGCATAGCATGACGAAGTGTAAGGTTTAAGTTAAGCCTCCGTGCTGCGAAAGCTGTGCAGTAGATCGCAGCTAATTTTAAAACCGATCTTCTGGCTGTCGCACATGGCGGCACAAATTGGTTGGAGTGAAATATACTTTCGGAAATCACAGGTTTTTAACCTATTGCGTAATCTCCCTGCACGTCCTGCCTTCTGATTATATTGTTGTTTTCTCAATACTATTTAATTGACAAAGAATTGGTTAAGCAATTTAAAAAAAATTTTCATCGTGAGAGAACAGAAAAGAAAACCTATCAATGTGATCGCTTTTATCGTCAACATATTTAGACGCATGCGCTTTTTGTACAAAATAAAAAAAAATAACGGGCAGGAATATTATGGGATTTGTCGAAGCATATACCTTTACTACATAGTTTTTCTAAAGAAACGCTGTTGCAGGTACCACACATCAGCGGTGCCGGCATTCCCAGATGCTCATGTAAAAAAGTATCATCTCGATCACAGCCCGTTTCTTTTTGTGTGTGTAATTTGATCTATCAGCAGAAGATAGAAAAGTGCGGTACTTAACTATCTAGCTGATGACACTAAATGTAACATTGTGACTAAGATATATCTTGAAATCCTATTGCTCATGCGCTTTTTTTGGTATAATAGCTAAAGTCCAATTTCGCCCTAAAAAAGAAAGTTCAGTGCTAACTTATCTATCTCTAATATAGTTTCAACAAAGAGTTATTGCTCTATTTCAAATTTTATTGTGCCGCATGGTTTTAGTTTTGTTATTTGTTAGTTGAGTGAGCAGCCAATCGCGGATGTAAAAAGTGATGCTTACGAAGCTGATTTGAGCAGAACAATCCTTGCCAAGTTGTAAACTTGAGACCGTTAAAGAAATTAATTTGCCCGAACTCCGGTGCGCTTGTCGTTCGTTAAGAGCATTAAATCGTCATTTTGTCGTGAATCAAACATCAAGAAAGAGTTAAAGTAAATACTTGATGAATATACTTAATTGGGAGAGAAAAAACCCTAAGCTATTTGCAAGCTAAACAGGCTGCCTACAACAGACCTTCGCTTTTACTGAAAACATCTTCAAAAAAAAAAAACACTACATGAATGCGATGTAGTGGACGTATCTTATTAACGAATATTGCGCGCAGATATGCAGAATTGTGACAGATGTCAGGACATGTAAAACTGGTAGCAATTGACTATTTAAATGGAAAACATATTAAGAAGAAAAGGCACAGCTTTGCGGAAACGCGAAGCAATGAACGAGATGGCAACAAATTGGAAGGTCACGCGCAGAATGGCAAGATCAAAACGTACATCGATTTCTCACGCCCAAATGACGCACAAAACATGCTCACAAGTACAGATGAGTGTGAATATGCGTCTGAGTTGTCACTTCACTCTGTATGAAAAGCGCAATTATTTTGCAAACGGAAACTGGGCCCGATTGCAGTGACCTTTGTGCACCCATTCTTTCGCCGGCACTCGCACGCATCGGACGCAAGAATCATGGGCTCCCGTGCAGCAGAAAAGGCGGTTCTTGGTGGCCATGAAAACAGGAATACAGACGAAACTGACAAGGACACAGTGTTTTTGCACGGTGATATTCGAGTGAGGACCTTCAAGGTCGAAGATTTCCGAAATGCCCTGGACAAGGAACGACTGCTTCCTGACGTAATTGCACTGGGCGCCCACCAGATCAACCATGTGTGGGCCGTTACCTTTAACAGCCAGGAGGCGACGAAGAGATTGACTGAACTGAAAGAACTCCAGGTCAAGGGATTCCGCTGCCTTGTTATCGACCCTTAGGAGCAGCAGGTGAGGCTGTGGCTTAAATGGCTGTTACACAGCGTTTGGAACCGCCGTGTAACATTGGAACCTGAACTTGGCAACGTTTAACGCTAGAACCTTATCTAGTGAGGGAAGTCTAGCTGTACTATTCAAGGAGCTAGAGGGTGTTAAATGGGATATAATAGGGCTCATTGAGGTTAGGAGGACAGATGAGGCCTATACGGTACTACAGAACGGGCACGTCCTTTGCTACAGGGGCTTGGCAGACAGAAGAGAACTGGGAGTGGGGTTCCTAATTCACAGAAACATAGCTGGCAACATAGAGGAATACTATAGCAATAATGAAAGGGTGGTAGGTATCGTAATTAAACTGAATAAAAGATACAAAATGAAGGTAGTACAGGCTTACGCGCCTACATCCAGCCATGATGACGCTTCAGTTGAAAGCTTCTATGAAGACGTGGAATCGGCAATGAGTAAGGTAAAAACACAGTATACTATAGTGATGGGCGACTTTAATGCAAATGTAGGGAAGAAGCAGGCTGGAGACCAGGCAGTAGGACATTATGGCATCGGCACTAGAAACGCCAGAGGAGAGCTACTAGTAAAATTCGCAGAACGCAATAATTTACGGATTTTGAATACCTTCTACCGAAAACGAGAAAACCGCAAGTGGACATGGAGGAGCCCTAATGGCGAAAATAAGAACGAAATAGACTTTATAATGAGTGCACACCCTGGAATCGTGCAGGATGTGGAAGTGTTTGGCAAGGTACGATGCAGTGACCATAGAATGGTACGGTCTCGAATTCGCCTAGACTTGAAGAAGGAACGACAGAAACTGATACGCAAGAAGCCAATCAATCAGCTAGCACTGAGAGGGAAAGTACAGGAATTCAGAGTGTCGCTGCAGAACAGGTACTCGGCTCTTAGTGAGGAAACCAACCTTAGCGTAGATACAATGAATTATAATCTGACAAGTATCATTACGGAGTGTGCAGTGGAAGTTGGAGGCAGGGTAGTTAGACAGGACACTGTCGAGCTTTCCCAGGAAACAAAGAACCTAATTAAGAAGCGTCAAATCATGAAAGTGTCAAGTACCACAGACAAAATAGAACTGGCAGAGCTTTCGAAGTTGATTATTAGACGTAAGGTATGCAATGTAAGAAGGTATAACATGGAGAGAATTGAACACGCTCTGAAAAACGGAGCAAGTGTCAAAGCATTGAAGAGGAAACTTGGGATAGGCAAAAGTCGGATGTATGCACTAAGGGACAAAGAAGGCAAAATAACTACCAATATGGATAGGATAGTTAAAATAGCGGAGGAGTTTTACAGAGATCTGTACAGTAGCCGAGACAACCACGACCCTAATACTATACGAACTAGCAGTAACCCAGATTACACCCCACCAGTAATGATAGAAGAAGTCAGGAAAGCTTTGGAGAGCATGCAAAGGGGCAAAGCTGCTGGTGAGGATCAGGTAACATCAGATCTGCTGAAAGATGGAGGACAGATTGTGTTAGAAAAACTAGCCACCCTGTTTACGAGGTGTCTCCTGACGGGAAGAGTACCAGAGTCTTGGATGAACGCTAACATCATCTTAATACATAAGAAAGAAGATGACAAGGACTTGAAGAATTACAGGCCGATCAGCTTGCTCTCTGTAGTATACAAGCTGTTTACAAAGGTAATTGCTAACAGAGTAAAGAAAACATTAGAATTCAATCAACCAAAAGAACAAGCAGGATTTCGAACAGGCTACTCAACAATTGACCACATTCATACTATCAATCAGGTAATAGAGAAATGCTCAGAGTATAACCAACCACTATACATAGCCTTCATAGATTACGAGAAGGCGTTTGATTCAGTAGAAATATCAGCCGTCATGCAAACACTGCGGAATCAGGGCGTAGATGAAGTATATATAAACATTCTGGAAGAAATCTACAGGGGATCAACTGGTACCATAGTGCTTCATAAAGAAAGCAACAGAATACCAATCAAGAAGGGTGTAAGGCAGGGGGATACAATTTCCCCAATGCTATTTACCGCGTGCTTACAGGAGGTTTTCAGAAGCCTAGAATGGGAACAGTTAGGGATAAGAGTCAATGGAGAATACCTTAGTAACCTGCGCTTCGCTGATGACATTGCATTGCTGAGTAACTCGGGGGACGAATTGCAACTCATGATTACGGAGTTAGACAAGGAGAGCAGAAAGGTGGGTCTTAAAATTAATCTGCAGAAAACGAAAGTAATGTACAACAACCTCGGCAAGGAGCAGCGCTTCGAGATAGGTAATAGTGCACTTGAAGTTGTAAAAGACTATGTCTACTTAGGGCAGGTAATAACCGCAGAGCCCAACCATGAGATTGAAGTAACTAGAAGAATAAGAATGGGGTGGAGCACATTCGGCAAGCACTCCCAAATTATGACAGGTAGATTGCCACTATCCCTCAAGAGGAAGGTATATAACAGCTGTATCTTGCCGGTACTTAGCTACGGAGCAGAAACCTGGAGACTTACAAAGACGGTTCAGCTTAAATTGAGGACGACGCAGCGAGCAATGGAAAGAAAAATGGTAGGTGTAACCTTAAGAGACAAGAAGAGAGCAGAGTGGATTAGGGAACAAACGGGGGTTAAGGATATCATAGCTGAAATCAAGAAGAAGAAATGGACATGGGCAGGGCATGTAGCGCGTAGACAGGATAACCGCTGGTCATTAAGGGTAACTGACTGGATTCCCAGAGAAGGAAAGCGGGTTAGGGGGAGACAGAAGGTTAGGTGGGCAGATGAGATTAAGAAGTTTGCGGGTATAAATTGGCAGCAGCAAGCACAGGACCGGGTTAACTGGCGGAACATGGGAGAGGCCTTTGTCCTGCAGTGGACGTAGTCAGGCTGATGATGATGATGATGACACGGCGTTTCGGACGAAGATGTCCGCACGGCGTTGTCAGTGTTCAGGAAAGTTACAGAAGTGACCCGGGAACGCTGGCGTGTTGGAGGAGTAAATGAGAATAATTCGACGAGCCGCACTGTTTTCATTGAGCTGAAAAGCGGTACGAAAGTTGAGGACCTGCTGCTTCAGATACGAGTCACCGGTGAATTATCCCTAGTGGTAGCCCCAGGTCGGCCTATGCAATGCCGTCGTTTCAGTGGAACAGGACATGTGCTTCACGAGTGTAAGGTGCCACGGTGCTCACACTGTCGGCATTTCGGGCATGGAGGCGCGGAAGGCGTCCGTTCGTACACCTCGTGACCGCGTCAATGGAGGTCGAGGATGCGTCGGAACACATTATGGGCGTGACACAAGCGGAGGAAGTGGTTCAAGATTGCGGAGATCAAGTCACTGCAAATTTGAACTGCACATCTGCAACATAAGTAGATGAATTTACACTGGTGCCTGTAGAGACACGACCACGTTCTGCAGCGGTATTGACCGAGACAGCTGACGATGAAGTGACAGACGCAGGCTGTGAAGTCACCGGAGCGTCTGCCCCTGCGCCGGAACAGGGCCAAGTAGTCGATGGTGTCTCTAGCAGCGTCAGTTCCGAAATGAAGAAGGACAAAGACACGCGCCACGCCAGCGGCGTCTCTTTGTCTAGCAGTGCCGTTCCAGCCATTAAAAGACCATTGGAAGTACCTGTGAAGATGCGAGACAAAAACAGCGGAAGTATCGTGGAAGAACCACTGGTAAAGACGTCGACTGGCAAACTCACCAGCATTAGAGCAAGAGCTGGTGGCATCAAGGAGAAGAAAGCTGTGAACTATTAGATTCTACTGTGCAGTAAAACCGGGTGGTCGGCTGGTCCTGGGGTGCCTAGCGTAGCGCTAGACGTGCAACGTAAGCGTCATGCTCCAGGCCTAACTCCTCAACGTGGTTAAAATGGTGCCTCAGGTATCATTTAGCTTCGCCACGCTGAATGTTAGAGGCTTGGCTTCAACGAAGAAGCAAAGCTAAGTCTATCGGTTGTTGTTGGAAGAAAATCTGGATGTACTTGCAGTGCAGGTGACGAAAATTGAAGGCGAGAAGGAGACCGGGAGCATGGTGCTTAAGTTTACACCACGGTATTTTGCCATGGTGAGCCATGCCATAGCTCATATGGGGATGTGTTGTTTTTGCTATAAAACTTCCAGGATTAGTCATACAAAACGTATTTTCTGACTCGTCAGACTGAGTTGTATGCTGTGATATTGTTTATTGTGACACTGACTGGCTCATTATATGTATTTACGCTCCAACTATTGGCCAGAAAAGAGCAAGTTTTTTTCTAATATACAACTTATGTGTACTGGTAAAAAGTCTTATTGGTGGGTGATATTAGCTGTGTCTCAAATGAAAGTGATAGATCGAGCAGTCGCAACGTTAAAGACAGAAGCAGTCATGTCCTGGCACAGGTGATTATTGAATACGAATTAGTAGATGTAGCGGAGTGTCTGTAGAGCTCCCGAGATGTGAACTATACCCACTGTTAGGACTCAAGTAATGCCCAATGGGATCGACTTTACCTTACTGCAGATGCGATAGCACAGTGTAGCTGTTATAATGTTGTCTTTGTTTCTTTTTCTGATCACTGTCTTCTAAAATGCAATATTGGGTCAAAAAAAAAGAAAGGAACGCCTTTTCTATGGAAAAGTGGAAAATGAACTCTAACCTTCTAGGGGATGAGTCATTTAGCGCTTCAGTTATAAAAGAAATAATAATGTTAACATAAAGCATACGGACAAAATAGGAGAAAAATAGGAGCTATTCAAGCAGCGAATCATTATGAAAGCAATAGAGAGATCAGTCGTTTTATTCTTTGAATTTAAAAAAAGAGAAAGTGCTTAGACGAAAGCTTGAGAGGCTAACAGCTGTTGAATGTGAAAAACCTAGAGTTTATGTTGCGATTTGCGGAGTATCAAGCAGATGATAGAGGTATATCAAGATGAACGCTATCGTGGAGTGCTAGTGTGAGCCAAAGCAACATCAATGACTGTGGATGATCGTCCGATGAAGCGAGCGCTTGGATTACAGAAGAGTCATGCCAGACGAAATCATATAGATGCCATTTGTGTCAACGGCATCGAAGTTTCAGACAATGAGAGCCTTGGACGAGCGTTTGGCAAACACTACGAAGCGCTCTTCGCTGCCACACCCATTGATTCCGAGGCATTTAGGCAAGAGTTCCTTAGCAGAATGCCGAAGTTGTCAGATGACACCAAATCAGCTTTAGAGCTATCTATAACACCAACGGAAGTAGAAAAAAACTATAGATAAAATGAATCCTGGCAAATTTCCGGGGCCGGACACGCTTTGTGCTTCATTTTATAAGAAGTTTAAAATTGAATTATTCCAAGTACTAGCAGATGTCTTCAATCAGGCTTAGAAATTTAATGACCTTCCTAAGTCTTTTAGTGAAGCACATACAGTTTTGATACCTAAGACAAACACTCAGAGAATTTAAAATTACTTTCTTCGTATAGACCCATTTCACTACCTAATTGTGATTACAAAAATTTAATGTAAGCACTAGATTTGGTAGGGCCTCACCAAACATGCGGTAATACGGGACGCTCCATTGTGACCAATATACACAAGATGCGCTGCATGCTCGAGTGTAGCGATGCCAGTCAAGGAGGGGTAGCTAGTCTACAGATTTATCTCGAGAAAACTTTCGATTGTGTTTACCACAACCTTCTGCTTGCCATTCTTTACCATGTCAACGTTGGTTCTGTATGGAGAGACAGGGTAGCTATGGCATACCGGATCTGCACGACCCGTCTGGCAATCAACAAGACGCTAGGAGATATAATTAACATAAAGCGTTCTGTCCATCAGGGCTGCCCGCTTAGTCCCCTACTCTCAATATATTTATAAAATTGTTGTGCTTAGCAATAATTCAAATCAGTTGCATTTGTAGCTTTAGATTAAAAGGTCCGAAGTTAAAATTTTGGCGTATTTCCACGATGTGGCTGTTTGTTGTACCGATCAAGATAGTGTTACCACTACCATCTGTGTAGTTAAAAGGTTCGGCAATGCAACTGGCAGGAAAGTGAGGAAAGTGTCTGGGTTTCTGGCATGGAGAGTGGTCGTCAAGACCAGAGTATTTTGCTAACGTTAAACGGGTGACCACACCTGTCAAGTACCTTGATGTGCCACTGGAATAATATAAAGAAAATGAGAACTTGTCGCAAGAACAAGCGAAAGAAATCTGGATGAAAGCCAATAGATGCAACGGTAATCACCTGTCAGTGTTTCCGAAGGTGACTGTCTGTAAGCTTTTCTTTGCCTCAAAACATTGATGTGTGATGCAAATATTGTTTGTTCAAGGGCAAACATACAGAAGCTCTGTAGCAACTTCGCAGTGTCCGTATGGGCCTCGAACTGGGAGAGATGCAGTCGAACTAATCTGTTTCGAGAAGAGAAACACGAAGAGCTGGGTTTACCACAACTTTTCATATGCCAAGTCGTAAATAGGTTCTTTTTTTGCTACACAAAAAATCCTTTCTTACGTGCCAAATGAGACTGATGGGGGTTTACTTGGATTTGTGGTTAGGACGAGTGACATGACCAGTCCCGTCCGCGGATATATGAAAGAGGTTATTCTATGTGTACGGTTTTTATCAGATTTTCCAGTAAATATCTGTTTACAGTGACTAAAAAATTTGTACAAAGATGTGTGTGATGTTGTTTTACCTGAACACCGGTACCGTGCCATAAACACTGGAGGGCAAGGACAAGATGTGCTTAAACGAGTGGAAGCAATGCAAGTGGCTCCTGCCGCGAAGTCCTTTTTAGATGCGGAGCATCTAATACACGAGGCTTGTAGTGCGGCGCCGTCCGCAAGCTTCCTCCTCCTTCTTCCACCATCTCTGCATCCCTTCCTCCTCTACACACCGCGCGCGCTTCACTCCTCCACCATCTGTGCACCCTTCCTCCTCTACACACCGCGTGCGCTTTTCCTCTTCACGAACATTCCCTAGCTGTATAATGTAGCGCGCATGCGCCGTCACGCTTCGAGAACATCGGCAGCTGACGCGCGCGCATGCGCCGTCGCGCTTCGGGAACATCGGCAGCTGACGCGCGCGCATGCGCCGTTGCGCTTCTCCCCCTTCTCGAACATTCGACAGCTGACAGTGCATGCGCCGTCGCGCTGTATATATACTCAAGGTCGGCGCTCGCTCGCTCAGTTGCCACTCGTCGGTTGGTTTGTACGGCGCGTCGACGTCCAAGGTCGCGGTGAAATGAATTCCAACGAATCCACAAACACAATGATCGACGTCCCTTCGACCAGCGCCGCCCTTTCGCATACGTGTGTACGTGTTCACTCATTTAACACCTCCTCCTACAACCACTTTAACCAATTTAGCCATCGACCCAAGTAAGTCGCAATTTAACACCCCATTTTACAACCACGTTAACCAATTTAGCCATCGACCCAAGTAAGTCGCACTTTAACATTCAGTTAACCAATTATATGCTCCGCATCCTTCTCAGTGTTCCCCCGAGGGAAGCTGCGGGCATTTTTTTTTCAAGCTGCACAAGGTACATTATCTGTCAGGACATTTGAAGCAGACCATAATTTTTTCTCACGTTCGGGGACATATTGCCTTATCTGCGAAAAACCGGAAACTATAGACTATGTTTTCTTACATTGTTGGGAGGAAGAATATTTTTTGGTTGTACTTCAGAGACGTTAAAGAAGTAATTAGCTTTAAATTCATAAGGTATATGATTTCTGCCAATTCTTTATTCTTTATTCAATGATTACCCCGCTTAGCCCAAGGCGCTGCAGCAGGGGGTTACAATATCGAGAAAAACACATCTACATTAATAAAGCACACTTGTTGATTTGATAAGTGATTTCATTCTCTAATGGAACGAACAAAAAACGAATTAGCATACAAATTAAATCTGGTACGGTACTCTGAAATTTTGAAACAATGATGATTTCGCGAAGACATATAATAAGGACTGTGAAGGTATTTTTCTTTTTGAATGCCGGTTTTACCATGAAATATTTGGTACAGGAGCTTTAGCTGCAGTTTCTTTTGACGCGATGAGAGAAATTCCCACCGTACTTCATTTTTCATTTTGGTGCAACTGTGATTTCTTGAGTTCCGGCTTAGGACAAACCTTTCAGCTCTATTTTGTATTTTTTCAAGTTTGTAACTTAAAGTACATTGCCAGGGGTCCCACACGGCACAGGCGTATTCAAGCATAGGGCGAATGCATGTTGAATACGCCGTTGATTTCAAACATGCCGGCGCTTGTGTCAGGCTGCGCTGTATAAAATTTAGTGACTTGGAAGCCTTAGCAACAACTGAATCAACGTGTGCATTCCATGAACAGTCGGCTGATTAAGTTACACCTAAATAATTATAATGCGGTTTTTGTGTTACTATACTATTAGAGATTGCATACTCTGAAGCTAACTTAGTTTTTTACGCGTGAAAGTAACATGAATGCATTTATTGGCATTTATTTTCATTTTCCACCTTGAACACTATTCTCGGATGCGCGATAAGTTGCTTTGGAGCAGGGCGACATCACTCTCATTTCTAATTTTTCTGTACAAGACACGGTCATCTGCAAACAAACGTATATTAGAATCAATTCCTGAGCAAATGTCATTTATATATAGTAAAAATAAAAGTGGCCCTAGGACTGAGCCCTGTGGCACCCCTGAAGTGACGTTTACAAAACTTGATTTTTTGCCATTTAATACTACACACTGTTGGCGGCCTGAAAGGTAATTATCTATCCACACCAGAACTTCGCGGTCAATGTTTAGCGCAGCAAGCTTACTTAAAAGAAAAGCGTGCGACACAGTGTCGAAAGCTTTTGGGAAGTCCAGGAAAAGCAATCGATTTGTCCGCTATTGTCTATTTCAGATGCTAAATCATGGTTAAATTCAGTTAATTGTGTTTTACAAGATAAGCCCTTAAGAAAATCATGTTGTTGAGACGCCAGCAAGTTGTTTGTTGATAAATTTGCCATTATTTCTTTATACAGAATATGTTTTAATAACTTGCAGGGTATGGACGTAAGTGTAATAGGTCTATAGATGGTTACGTCTTTTTTGGACCCACTTTTATGAATAGGAACTGTATGTGCAATTCTCCAGTCGTCTGCGAGGGCACCGGAGGACAAAGACTTTGTGTAGACTACGTGCAGGTAAAGAGAATTTGACTCAGCACACTGCTTTAAGGCTCAACGTGAAATTCCGTCTGATCCAATTGCCTTATTATTGGAAGTTTGTTTAGTAATGCCCTAATGCCATTCACACTTAACTCTACTGATTGCATTTTCGGCACGGAACTTGTGCATTGCGAAGCACTAGAGCTATATTTCGGCAAGTATGCGGAAAGGAAGTAGTTGTTTAAACAGGTAGCTTTCTCAATGTCGTTTAATAACTCCTCATTATTGAAGACAATTTTGGTGATTCCCGATGGGTCTCTCCATAGCCTTTCATGTATTGCCAGAACGCCTTTGAATTAGTTTTTATTTTGTTTCGAGGTTTTTCAAAATAGTGCCCCTTAGCTACCTTTATATTGAGCTTAAACTCTCGAGCCACATTATTCAAGCTTTCAAAGTGCCGATGGCATTTAGTCCTTTTATATTTTAAATATATGCGCCTTCTTTTCCTTTCTATTCTTAAGATACGAGCAGTCATCCAAGGTTTGTTTCGCTTTCTAAGTCTACCGCTTTTGATACTGGGTATGTAGGTTTCAGTAAGCTCTGTGATTTTTTGTTTTAACCTAACCCATAATTCTTGTACGTCACAGTCATCTGAGAGACATTCAAAAAGCGGCAGATGATCGAGAAGCTTCCTTGATATGCTAGCGTAATCACCTTTGTCATAGAGGTACACCGTTCCCCTCTCCTGTTTCGTTTGTTTTTTATTTTTCGTTTGGGCAATGGCGACGACAGCATGGTGGTCACTTATTCCTGGTACGACATTTACTGAATTCATCATATTTGGCTAGTTGCAAAAAACAAGGTCCAATGTGCTATTGCCTCGTGTTGGAGCATCAACACATTGGATTAAACAGCAAGAATCTACAGTGTGCTTCATCTCAAGGTTTAAGGTTCCCCCCTCTGTCATCTCACAAGTTCCGTCACGCCAAGATAAATCATGCAAGTGAAAGTCTCCCGCCAAAATGAACATGTGACAAGAAGCTTCCAAAACAATTTCATGCAAAAGCTTTAACGCGATTACGGACGAGTTTGGAGACCGATAGAAAGTACCTGCTACAAACGAGGATTTGTCTCGCATAGTAATTTTGCACCACACGGGTTCTACTTCTTGATGACCTATATCTAATTCAGATGAATTTAAAGAGCGACGAACTAAAAGAAAAACGCCCCCACCCGTGCGGGATCTATCTTTTCCATGAGCAGCAAAGTCGCTGGGAAACACCTCGCTCTCTCTAATAGAAGGGTCCAGCCATGATTCAGTTCCGAATACTAGATCTGCTTTTACAGAATCGATAAGAGCTGCGAGTTCATCACCTTTATTGACAACGCTTCTGCAGTTCACTGTCGGTGTTATCAGATGTTGTATTTGACGCCCCCTTTTTTCTGGCAAGAATCATTTTTTTACTATTTGAAGGACTTCTTTCTTTTCTTCGTCCCACCTACATGTTTTACCATCCACAATTAACTTATCAAAGTTCAACCTAGCTCACTGTTTTTCGTTCATGTTGTTGGTTTTAACATATTCCCAAAGTCTTTTCCGAATGTCTTGTTTCAGGTGCATAATCTTGCTCGACACTGTACGTCGCTCCCTTGAATTCCACAGCTTCGGAAAGAACACGGGACTTTTCTTTGTAGGAGGCAAAGCTGACGATGATAGGCCTGTTTTTGATACATTATAACGACCTATACTATGCACTCTTTCCACTGACTGCAATTCTAAATTTAAGTTTTTTTTGCAGATGTTTTTGAGCAGTAGTTCAGACTGTTTGCACGTTTCTGATTCAGAAACGCTGACCCCAAAAAAGACCAGGTTGTTTCTCCGGCTTCTATTTTCCGAGTCGACGCCCTTGTCATGCAGCTGCTTAACTTCTTTTGCTATTGTCCTAATGGTGTTTTCTTGGTCGCCTAATTGTTCTTTGAGCGTAGTAATTTGACCTTCAGTCGCACGTAATTTACCGTTAATTTCTGCCATCATTTCTTCGTGTTTTGCCAATCTGGTGTCAATGGCCTCTAACTCACTCAAAACTGTAGCCTGACCAGTTTGTAAGGTTTTAAGCAGTTCGAACTTTTGGGCATTTAGGGGACCGGGATTTAACTCCACATCACCGGAAAGTATTAACAATAATGCAAGGTACAGAACCTTATGCGTGAAAAAACGAAAGTAGTTGCTACGATACATCATCGGCTTTTGCGTTCGGCGAACAGATACATCACTTGTGGGAAATGGAGCCGGCAATGCACACAATAATCTACAAATCGTAATTGGGCAACTATCACTAACCTGCAGCAACAGAAGAAACGTTAGCTGCATGTCGGCGAGTGTGCCGGCTCCAAATCCCACGTAGCCAACGTGCCGCTCGATTAAATACGGTTCATCCGTGTCACGTGGTTGTCGTCGGCCCATGGCGATGTGACGGCTGTCCTCGTTGATAGTCGTGTTCCTATGTGGCTTGGCGCTGATAATCGTCGGAAGTGTCCCTGTTCCACCGGCCGCTCGCGCTATCCATGGTGATCCTGTCGAAAAAGGCACGTCGCGAGCGTGTGCGATCGCTGGCCCTCTGTCCAAACTGCAACTGTACGTAGATGCAACAGCGCCAGCAACCTGCAGCAACAGAAGAAACGTTAGCTGCATGTCGGCGAGTGTGCCGGCTCCAAATCCCACGTAGCCAACGTGCCGCTCTATAAAATACGGTTCATCCGTGTCACGTGGTTGTCGTCGGCCCATGGCAATGTGATGGCTGTCTTCGTTGATAGTCGCGTTCTTATGTGGCTTGGCGCTGATAATCGTCGGAAGTGTCCCTGTTCCACCAGCTTCTCGCGCTATCCATGGTGATCCTGTCGAAGAAGGCACGTCGCGAGCGTGTGCGATCGCTGGCCCTCTGTCCAAACTGCAACTGTACGTAGATGCAACAGCGCCAGCAACCTGCCGCAACAGAAGAAACGTTAGCTGCATGTCGGCGAGTGTGCCGGCTCCAAATCCCACGTAGCCAACGTACCGCTCGATTAAATACGGTTCATCCGTGTCACGTGGTTGTCGTCGGCCCATGGCGATGTGATGGCTGTCCTCGTTGATAGTCGCGTTCTTATGTGGCTTGGCGCTGATAATCATCGGAAGTGTCCCTGTTCCACCGGCCGCTCGCGCTATCCATGGTGATCCTGTCGAAGAAGGCACGTCGCGAGCGTGTGCGATCGCTGGCCCTCTGTCCAAACTGCAACTGTACGTAGATGCAACAGCGCCAGCAACCTGCAGCTACAGAAGAAACGTTAGCTGCATGTCGGCAAGTGTGCCGGCTCCAAATCCCACGTAGCCAACGTGCCGCTCGATTAAATACGGTTCATCCGTGCCACGTGGTTGTAGTCGGCCCATGGCGATGGGATGGCTGTCCTCGTTGATAGTCGCATTCCTATGTGGCTTGGCGCTGATAATCGTCGGAAGTGTTCCTGTTCCACCGGCCGCTGGCGCTATCCATGGTGATCCTGTCGAAGAAGGCACGTCGCGAGCGTGTGCGATCGCTGGCCCTCCGTCCAAACTGCAACTGTACGTAGATGCAACAGCGCCAGCAACCTACAGCAATAGAAGAAATGTTAGCTGCATGTCGGCGAGTGTGCCTGCTCCAAATAGGTGACGAAGAGGGAATGCGTTTTATTTGGTTATGCTATGGGAACTTCACTGTTTATGGCGGGCCCATATGGCAGGTTTTTATTGCGATCAGGATGCATGGCCTGCACAAATGTATTTCCGTGAATGTATGGCCAAGTTTGTTGAACTGCAGAAAACGCATAAGATTGTACCTGAGCAGTTGTCGAGGGTGGAGCCCTTGGCAGCAATTAGGGAATTTGAGTTTGTGTCGGACTGTTACTGCTTGTTTTTGTTGTGCTTGTGGTTTGATATACCTGCCTATAAACAGGTAATAAAGCAAAACAAAAAAAAACTTTGTGCGCCCTGTAACAACATAATCGTTCCGGTGAAAGCTTCAGGACAGCCAAGATGAAATAAGATGCTCCCAACAGCTAGATAATAGCGTGCGAGTGTGCGTTCAGTGGTTTTACGGCCACCCACTCCACTCCGCGAGAGAAAGTACGCATGGGAGCTTTTCTATCTCATCGCACCACTTTCATCCACATCGATTCTATCGAACATGGCCGTACCTATCAGCCATACGGGGTACACCTTAAGGTGCATTCCTATAACCCCTACACTTTACCATGGCCATGAAGAACCTCCCCTCCCTTCTGTGCGAGGCCGAGGAAAAACATCACGCACTATATGCCGACGATAGAAGAATTTGGACCAATACGAGCTCCCCAGCACAAATTGAAGAGCGCCTACCAAAGGCTGTCCTCTGGTGAACGCCTACGCTCATTTGTATGGCCTAGAACGCTCTCCAGCTAAATCGGCTGTTTTCTAGGTATCCCACTTACCTCCACCTCAGGTTTTGCTTCCGTCTGGTCCCGTTCCATCAGTCGAGAAAATTTTAGTTTTCGGGATCCATATCACCTCATCTTTGGATCCCTCCGACGCACCAGCGAAAGAGTGAGCCGTATGATACGGCGGGTATCTACCCAACGTGGTGGGCTCCATGGGACTCAGTCCTTGTGGTTGGCCCATGCGTCTGTGACCATTCGTGGTCCTGTACGCTTCACCTTACCTTCGCCTGCGTCGTCACCACGAGCACCAGCTGGACGTTCTCCTTCGTTCAGTATACAAACGTGCACGTGACCTTCCCATGCCACCTCCAACAGCCGATTCACAGCACTGGGGGTGTAAACTTATTTGCATAGCTGTGGGAAGCTCATCGTGTGAGCCAAATTATTCGTCTGTCACTGATGCCCTCAGGGCGACGTCTACTACACAGGCTCGGCCTCAATGCGATCTCTGATAAAGGCACTCCGACGTTCATACCGGAACTTTGACGGCAAAAACTATGGGTGGAATCACTACCCCGCAACATGAACCCCAAGTTACATCCCGGCCGTAGACTAGCACGTTCCGCGGCCCTTCAGGCACGACACTACCACCACCCTGGCGTTTTTGCGTAGACGTCTCGAGCCCCTCCCTCTCAGGTCACTTCATGACCGACGTGATCATAGGGGGAAAACACTCTGATGGCCTCTCCTTTAGAGCCAACACTGTGACGCAAGCTGAGTAGGTTGCCTTTGCTTTGGCCGCCTCGCATCCGACCTGACGAATCATACTGACGGACTCGCGCTCAGCCTGTTTCCAATACCTTCAGGGTTCCATCAACCCGCTTGAAGATCACCTACTTCAGGCAGCCTCTTGGCGCTTCAACCTGCATTCCATTTGTATAGTATGGATCTCAGGCGACTTGGGCTTGCCGGAAACGAGGCGGTGAACGCTGTTGCCCGCGCTTCTCTCATCCGGGCCGTTGCCCCTCCATGTCCCGAGTCGGATATGGCAATACGAATCTGACGCGCTTTCGCGAAATTCTCGGCTATTACCGGGCTTCTCGCCACCTGTACCCGGACCCCGCAAGTGGTCTGTAGAAAGCGGAAGAGTGAATACTACGCCACCTCCAGACGAACACCTATCTCACTCTGGTGGTCGCCAGGCAATTTTTGCCGGAAATCAGTGGCACCTGCTTGACGTACCAGGTCCTGGCCGACACCTACGACGTCGTCGCTTTGTGCCCTACTAACCCCCCCTCCTTTTTCAACCCCTTTCCTCATCCCAACTAGAGAGGCTTGGGAGGAGTACCTGCTCGGCTGCTTGACCATGGATGCTCAACGCCTCTTGGTGGGGAGCGCTCGAGCAGCGGCCAACTCTATTGGCATCCGTGAATAGGGTCTTGCCACTCGATCACGCAATATGCCACAACTCTGTGGTACATTTTCTGTAACAAAGCGTTTCTGCCCCACCAGTTGAGTGCTTAAAGCCTCACATTCACGACTAAAAGGTTACACGGTTGATTCCGCGCGCCAAAGTCTTTTTCAGGGTTTTGCTTTATTTATTGCGTTTTCACACGCACACACACACACGCACACACACACACACATATATATATATATATATAGTAAGAATTCATTGGACGTCATCCTCATCTGTCAATAGCCATCATCAGTCTTCGCCCGTTTCTCTTCATCATCGGTGCCATTTTCGCTGTTGCTTTACTAAAGCGTAAGTTGAACCCGTGGTATTTCAAGTGGTGGAAGGTGCTTCCCGATCTCTTCGACCTCTCTCCATCCAAAGCCACCTCCTGGAGCTCCGTTCGGGACGTCGATTACACCAGCAAAGCACCATGGGGCAAGAGCGAGCCCAACCGAACCACCCGCCGGCTCAACCACCCACCGCCAACCCTAGCCCGGTGAACAACCCCCCTCGGGAGCCTCCAATCTTCTCCGGTCTGCCTGGTGAAGATGTCGAAGACTGGCTCGACAACTATGACCACGTAGGTGTCTACAACAACTGGAACGAGGCGTCAAAATTAGCACGCGTCCAGTTTTACGTCTCTCAGGTTGCCAAGACGTGGTTCCTAAATCATGAGAGCGACTTCCGCGATGGGTCTTCCTTCAAAGACCAGCTCTGACGCATTTTCGGCGCACCGACCGTCCGTTCAGAAGTTGCTCGGAAGAAATTGGCAGAACGTGTTCAACACTGCGGTGAGTCCTACACTTCCTATATTGAGGACGTGCTTGCACTTTGCCGCCGTGTCGACGACACCATGCCAGAAGGTGATCGTGTCCGGCACCTTTTGAAGGGTATCGGACGTACCGCTTTCAACGCCCTCGTCACGCACAACCCTTCGACGGTTTCCTACGTCCTTCGACGGTTTCCTACGTGCCAGCGGCTTGATACCTTGCAGTCAATCCGCCGGCGACGCGACTTCTCTGAGAACCCCCTGGCAAATAGTATAGAGCTCCGATCCGTCATTCTAACCATAATTCGTGAGGAGCTGCAAGCCTACAGTTTACCTGCTTCTCACAATGTTCCCGCTCAACTCGCTTCTAGCCATCTGCGTCGCATTATTAGGGAAGAAATGTTAGCGTTTCAAAGCACCCACCATGCTCCACCACGCACCCAACCCGCTTCGAATGCACAGATCGCTTCAATGCAACCCTCGCCGTCTCAAGTACCACAACCTGTGCCTGATCACGAACATCTCGCACCTCTAGTCGCCCGTCCACCAAACCCTACCTACCATTCTTCCTGGCGGGCCCCACGGCCTATTTGCTACTACTAAGGAATTCGAGGACACATTTACCGGGTCTGTCGACGTCGGCAGCAAGATGAACATCGTGGTTATGCCGCTTTTGAACGAGACGACACATGTGCACGAGGTCATTACCGTTATGGCGACAGTCCTGCCAACCACCAACCCCCGTCTCCTATGCGCATTTACAACATGACCAACAATACAAGTGCCTCCCGACCACGCTCCCCTTCGCCACGCCGACGCTCTGTTTCACCCCTTCGACCTGTCTCTCAACTAGCTGCCCAGCGATCGGAAAACTAAACAGTGCAGTTTTTGGAGGGAAAACTGCATCGCGGTGAAATGTCACTAGTCCTCCTGAACGACCATCAAACATGTTATTGGTAACTGTGCAAGGTATACGGGTGTTGGCTTTGGTGGACACGGGAGCAACTATTTCAGTTATGCGTGCCGACTTGTGTCCTCGATTGCGGAAAGTGAAGACACCCTACCTTGGATCATCTTTGATTGGGGCCAATGGAGCGATAATTAGACCATCGGCCTAATGTACAGCGCGTGTCTTCATTGATGGTATTCGTCACCACATCACCTTCGCTGACTTAATTTCATGTGCTCAAGAACTAATTTTAGGTTGGGACTTTCTCTCATCAGCATCTGCATTAATTTCTTGCCGTCAACGTGTAGTCGAGATGACCGAGACCGATCACTGCAGCGAACGGGTCGACGAGAAACCATTGCGTTTTTTCACAGCTTCCGATACCATACTGCTCCCGGGTCAGGAGCAACTCATCGCCATCACTTCTCCGAATATTGCCAATGGTGACGTCCTTATCACCCCTTCCAGCCACTGTCTAGCTCGCGGTGTAGTAGTCCCCTCCAGCCTTGTGCGGTTCAAAGACAGTGCTGAGATAATCCTTGGCCTGAACCCTACCCCGGAGCCTGTCCTTCTACCTCAAGGTTCTCCATTGTCGTGTTATATGGATACCAAACCAGTATCTTTGGTCTCTCTTGACGCCTTGACAGCTCAGCCACAACAGGCCCGGTCCGTTACTTCCTCCTCCTTGGCTCCCGGTATAAATCCTGACCTTTCGGCTTCTCAACGTGAGGCGTTGCTAAATTTGCTAACAAAACACCAGGCCTCCTTTGACGCCAAGGCTTCGGCACTAGGACAGATCACGGTTGCGCATCATCACATCGACACTGGAGGTCAGACTGTTGTACGCCGTCGTCCCTACCGAGTCTCCTTGGCCAAGCGCAAAATAATGAACGAGAACGTGACCAATATGCTAAAATGAAACATCATACGACCCTCTACCAGTTCTTGGTCATGATCTGTTGTCTTGGTACAAAAGAAGGATGGATCGGTACGTTTTTGTGTTGATTACCGCGCGCTCAACAAGATTACCCGAAAGGATGTATATCCGATGCCCCGTATAGATGATGCACTTGACTCATTGCAAGGCGCCCAATACTTTTCCACCCTTGACCTCGGTCCGGGTATTGGCAAATACCAATGAACCAATGGACAGTCTTTACGAGTTTAACGTAATGCCATTCGGCCTATGTAATGCTCCCGCCACATTTGAAAGGATGATCGACACTGTTCTTCGTGACCTAAAGCGGAAAACTTGTCTATGCTTCCTCGATGATATTGTCGTGTTTTCGTCCACTTTTGCAGATCATCTGCAACGCCCAGATCAAGTGCTCACATGTCTCTCCAATGCTGGACTTCATTTAAACACAAAGAAGTGCCATTTCGGCCACACAGCTATAGGAGTTCTGGGACATCTCGTTAGTAAAGATGGCATCCAGCCCGATCCGGACAAAATTTCCGCAGTCCTCAACTTTCCGCGACCCTTTCGTTCCAAAGAACTACGCAGTTTCCTTGGACTCGCATCGTACTTTCGCCGCTTCATTCGCAACTTTGCCACTATTGCCGCGCCTCTCCACAAGCTCCTTGCTAGTACCGGTTCCTTCGATTGGAATGATCAATGCGAAGCCTGATTTCAAGAGCTCAAGCAGGCACTCACATCCCCACCGGTGCTTTGTTATTTCGATGTCAAGGCATTTACGATATTACACACTGACGCTAGTGGACAAGGAATCGGCGCCGTACTCCTCCAGCGCGACCATGCCTTTCGCGAGAAAGTTGTCGCGTATGCAAGCCGCACTCTGACCTCTGCAGAGAAGAGGTACTCGATAACCGAACAAGAATGCTTGGCTGTTGTCTAGTCCATCCAAAAATTTCGTCCGTATCTACATGGTCGACATTTTACTGTTGTGACAGCCCACCATGCTCTTTGCTGGTTGTCTACAATCAAAAACTTGTCGGGACGACTTGGCCGCTGGATTCTCTGGTTACAATCGTATGACTTCCACGTCATCTACAAGACTAGAAGACAAAACCAAGATGCTGACGATTTGTCACGATGCCCTTTGCCGCAGTCTTCGGCGCACGTCACATCCCCTTGTCAAATCGGCTATACGGAGGACGCCTCGTCGATATCATCGATTTCTTCTCTAACTTCATCCACCCGTCCATCAGTACTTACCACTCACCAGCGAGCCGATTTTTATTGCACTGACATCATCGGTCGGCTTACCGGCGCTTCATCTTCCCCAAATGCCAGACTCCGGAGACAACTTCGACTATTCAAGTTTGAGGACGATGTGCTACATCGATACATTTTCCACCCGGAAGGCCACCGATTGGTTCCCGTCGTACCACGCGCACTACGCACTGAAGTTCTGCGCGCTTCCCCCGACGACCCAACGTCAGGACACTTGGGTTACTACAAAACATATGAGCGCATCCGCAGTCGAATATTCTGGCCAGGTCTTTCCACGACGGTAGCTAAATATATCGCCTCGTGCGCACTTTGCCAACACCGCAGCGGCCCACTTCTGCCCCAGTCGGGACCCTACAACCACTTCCTTGTTCATCAGGGCCGTTCTCTGTCGTCGGAATTGACCTCTTCGGGCCCCTCCCAACTATATCAAACGGCAAGCGATGGATCGTCACCGCGGTTGATCACTTGACCAGGTATGCAGAGACGGCCTCGATCACTTCAGGAACTGCTTCGGAAGTAGCAACTTTCTTCTTGCATTCTATTTACCTACGTCACGGAGCCCCTCGTGTTCTTTTGAGCGACCGGGACAAGGCATTTCTTTCGAGCACGCTCACTGAAGTTCTTCAAGTATCAAAAACAGTTCATGAAACAACATCTAGCTATCACCCGCAAACCAATGGCTTAACGAAAAGATTTCATCGCACGCTGTGTGACATGCTGTCCATGTATATCCAACCGGACCATCGCAATTGGGATGCCATACTTCCCTTTGTCACGTATGCGTATAATACGTCAGTTCAACGAACCACCGGCTATTCTCCGTTTTTCCTAGTATACGGACGCCAACCGATATCACCACTCGACGTTTCATTCTTTTCTGATCACGTCAACTCTTCACCATTCGTTTACGACCAGTTACTGTCCCGTGTTGCTCGATGCCGTCGTCTTGCCCGTGTAAACACCGAAGCTAGCCAAGAAGATCGCAAACATCGTTACGATGCCACTCACCATGTTGTTCTCTACGGCCCTGGCGACGATGTGCTTCTGTGGACTCCTGCGCGAACGCCTGGCTTATGCGAGAAGCTTGAGTCACGCTATCTTGGCCCCTACAAAGTTATCGAACAGACCTCACCGGTGAACTACCTTGTCACACCTGTTCATGTCCCCACTGACCAACGCTGCCGCGGGACAGAGATTGTTCACGTTTCGCGTCTCAAGCCCTATCGTATGCGTTCCCCAGCGTAATTCGCGGCCAGGCTGGCTGCTCCCGTCGACGGGGGAAATTAGTGTAAGAATTCATTGGACGTCATCCTCATCTGTCAATAACCATCACCATCAGTCTTCGCCCGTTCTTCTTCATCATCGGCGCCATTTTCGCTGTTGCTTGACTAAAGCGTCAGTTGAACCCATGGTATTTCAATATATATATATATATATATATATATATATATATATGTTGAATGAACTTGCAGATAGCACATTTGAAAAGGAAATTGTATTTACTAACGTTTTGGCCGTGCCACGGTCGAAATGTTAGTAAATACCATTTCCTTTTCAAATGTGGTATTCTGCAAGTTCATTCAATATTGAAAATACCCGGACCTGTTGTGCCTGCCCTTCAAGTTCTTCTCTCTCTCTCTCTTTCTGCATATATATATATATATATATATATATATATATATATATATATATATATATATATACTTTGCATGACGCCGATGCCAGCGGTGAAATGCAGGCGAGAGTGTCCATATAATTGCTATCACAATGAAAGGTCTCACACATCAGTTGCAAACACATCGAGAAAGGGCGCCACTGCACATCACTTGCTGCCGTAAGCAAAAATTTGAGATTAGGCCTGTTTGTAATCCGCCTTCAAATATCAGCACATAAATGAAAAAGGTGGTTGATTGAGCAGTTCAGCGCGCCTCCCACAAATAAAACTATATCACGAGGACGGACTAGCCTTTCGTTGCTTTTTTACCATTTGCTGTGCCTTTTTTTGGCATCTTCAACATCACTCTAGCACTTACTTCGTCATGTCTTATAATGAGCGTTTTCCGCTTAACGTATTGAAGACTGTTGTGAAATTTTTCGTACGCGCTCACGTGAGGTGGTGTGTTGAAATATATAGATGCGAATTTTTTTTAATCGCCAATTTCTCGAAAGACAGCGCTTGTCCCTCCTAAATTTCTTGTCTTTTGTCCATTTTCGCGCCGGTTGTCGAAGATGGCTGTGGACGTTAGGAAAATAACTGGCGTGGAAGAACTCGACCAGAAGACGTCGTAACGGCATGATCGAACGTGTCCTACTTATTTTTTTGCCACCACTGGCATGCAGCGTTTATCATATTTTCAACATCCTGCCCCACACCATCAAAGGATAAAGTACGTGATGCCCATGCAGCATGGACCGGCCTACTCAGTACAGTGCACGCTTGTGTTTTGGGAAGTATAATAAACTAGCGCGCCATGACGAGAATGTGCCTGCGTTACTTGAAACAGTGGCCTAAAACATCGGTTATTCCAGTCGTATTGTACTACCACGATGTAGCCATTCATTCGACTTCAGTTAAAAGTTTGATGATACGAGTAAGGATGTCAAAGTACTTCAACACTTTTTTTGCATTTCTGCCAACGGCGATATAATTGCCTCTGAGGGCTATAGTTTATTGTGAAATTTATTTCTGGTAGTATGCAGTGCAGTTCCTGTGTCATATGAGCTGGGATCCAATTGAAAAGGTACTGAATACTCGATGGTTATGATTGTAAGGCATAGTAGAGAAAAGCTGGATATCCTCGGAGGGTTATATTTCTCGAGAATCATTCCGCAGTTTCTGACCATTAACCTTGTGTTACATGCTTGTAGTCCGCAAAAAGCGTCCCCTCCTCGCCGCAAGTTGTCATCAGAAAACTCTGCTTAGATGCTCGGACGAGTGGTCTAACTATTGCGCTTGCTCTGTTCAAATCATCGTAACTTTGACGAAAGTACATTGTTCTCGGTGCAAAGGGCACGCGTTGCGTTCGCTTCTTGATGACGTCATCACCCCATGATGGTGGTCGTCTGTTCATGGTGGTGCTACTGAATGCCGGCCACCACACTGAATAGTTGCGTGCGTGTGCTGTAAAGGTTTATCTGAAGCAAATTGGCTGGAATAAGGGATTTCAGATTCAGATTTCAGATTTCAGATTTTTATTGATACAAATACAAGAAGGTTACATGTGTTAAGTATACATAAGGAGGTCCCAAAGTCGAAGACTGTATCGGGACCTCCTGTTAAGGGCAGATTGTGGAGAAACAGTGTTAAAGGCAACATAAGCAATAATCGAGAGTATAAACTAAACACGTTAGCAGCAGAACAATAAAGAAATATACAAAATGAAAAAAAATATACACAATAAAACAAAATGAAGCGATGAATAATGCTAAGAAGTGTAACAGAAAAAAAGTACAAAAGTTATAATACATAAAATGTGGAAAATGCCCGTAGAGTGCTGCTTCAAAAAATAGTGTAGATTTTTTTTCTGCAGCGTCTGCTTGCAGGACGTGTATAAGGAGGTAAGTTCCAATGTCTTGATTGATATGTGGGGTTTAACGTCCCAAAATTACGATATGATTATGAGAGACGCCATAGTGGAGGGCTCCGGAAATTTTGACCACCTGGGTTTTTTTGACGTGCACCCAAATCTAAGCACACAGACCCACAACATTTCTGCCTCCATCGGTATTGCAGCCGCCGCTGGTGGGATTTGATCCCGCGACCTGCGGGTCAGCAGCCGAGTACCTTTGCCACTAGACCACCGCGGCGGGGCAAGTTCCACAGTCTAAGAAGATCTTCTGACTGATAGGTTCTTGTACAGAGTAACCTAAGATTCCCTCCATTAGCAACAGACCTGGCACATCTGGTCATCGCATCGAAGATACATAGAAATGATATTGTTGTGGAAGCAAGGCTCGTTGTTAAAGTCATAACCCAGTACTTTAGTGTCGTTTAAGAAGCTGGCCTAAAAGAACCCACTTGTGCAGCGAGAAACCAACCTTCGTGTTACTCATCGCGTCATACTAAGTGACATGCGAACAGCGTGCACTATAGCTATGAGCTGTCGGCTGATATCCAAACTAGAAAGCATTTCACTCTGTTAAGATCAGTGATCAAAGAAGCAGCACCGCAAGGTTGTGCTCCTGCTCTGCGGTGTCTTTCATAAGCGTAGTCCACCAGAATTTGTTCTCGTAATGCGTAGTAGCCGCATACTCCCTATGGATGCTTATTCAAATGCAGCCTACTGATTCTACTGATTAGTTGTCCCACTATTCCGTATTGAGCATCAAAGATCTCATTTGTTTATTGCCATAGATGAAGTCCCGCTCTGTTGCCGAGACATCACTAGCAACTTTTACATACGTATAAGGACACAAAAATATATGGTCAAGGGTGTCGTCTATGCTTCTGCTAAAACAGCGTGATTCAAGTTTTTAGTGGCTTGAGTCTGCATCAAATTTAATGCCATATAGCTAAGATACACCATCGAATCGTTACAATATCTAACGCAGTGTTGCACCCTTTAGGCACTGAAAAGCAAGACACCAACTTCTCATATTTTTTATTACTGCATTTTGTTGCGGCGCATGCTATTGTGAATCAATATGAAGTGGGAAACTAACCCAAGAGGTGTACACAGTTCAGTCTGCACATTGCCCTTGAAAGAAATCCGTTGCAGTTCCGGTCAAAGCCGCCCATGACGCAGCGATTCAACCGTGAGTTGTAGTAATAGATGTTTCGGGACCATCGTCCAAAGGCTAGATGAGGGGCGCATTGGCAGGCTAAAAAATAGACAGTAAAAGAGCTGCTGCTGTACATACTCACATCTCATCCTCAAGTAAAGACAAATCAAAAAGCAAAATACACGCAGAGCCATTTCTAGGTAATTAGGCGGAAATATGCTTGTTGATAATACGAACAAATTTCGCAGCGAGAACTGCTGTAGCTAGGTTTTGACTGAAACTGAGTGCGTCGAAAATGTCGGGTGGCTAAGAGTGAGATTGATTATCTGCTAAGGTGGGCAACCATTGAAGCTGCTTGGTGGGTCACTGCATCATGATGCACGATTATATTTAAGAAACACGGCAATATTATTTTAGGCTACCCCTCTTTAACTTTTATGCCAACGAAAGTTTTACTGAGACCTCACAGTTACTACCGACACCACGACACACAACACTGCTTCAGCAGTCTTCAGGTAAAAAATACGCAATTTACATTAACTGAGCACAACGATTTTTTCGTTGTCGTACTAAATGGTGGTGACATGAATAATACCTCGGAGAATAATACCTGGGAGGACATTATTACAGCAATACATTTTTTCCCAGGAAAAAAAATTGTTTAGAATACTCTGTGCGTAGCACTCGCGTATAAATAATAAACTGCGTTTTCGTTTTAACTCAAGCGTACCTTACTTGTATAGAAACTATTTTATATTAGGTAATCTTTGTTGATACAAGTTTTATGGGGCCACCAGAAATATAAGTGCTGTTTAAAATGGGTGTCTTCAGAGTACATAAATTGTGTTCAGGACAAAATAAATGTGAATCGATAAAACTTGCACACAAAACTTGGCCAAGAAAACTTTTAAGTGCTCCTATCTTTTGCTTCTAATGGACTCAGGAACAATATAAACAGGTTGAATGCTTGTCAGTGAAACGTTTAGACGTCAGTGATTTAGCTTGAACTGGTAATACCAAAACTTGTCTTCTGTATGTGACCCTTGACAAATGATAACTCCTTCCTAATGGTATAACACTTTTTTTAAACAACAAAGTACTGCGGTGTGACTAGAGGAGCACATTGCAGGCGATTTATTGAGCGAATTTTAAAACCGCCATCTTTTGTTGTTATTACATTATCGCGATGGTGCGGGGCATGTTTTTCGGAGACTTGAAGTCATGCCCTCCAGAAATTTGGTATATTCCCGTCCTAATGAAATGATTGGCGAGTGTGCATGTCCAAAGTAATTGTTGGGGTTGTTTTTTATTTGTGATGTTTAACTCTTGACAAAGACTACCCGCTTCATCTTTCTGTCCTCTTTGACCTTTTTTTCATTTTTACTTCAAGGAATTATCTTGCATCATTGTAGGAGTCACGTGTAAACACAGTGTAAAGAAGCTGCCTAGAGCGGAGCAGCACACGTAGATTCTTAGCATGAGAAGCTTTTCGTAAATGAGGACTCTTTATCCTATATACTTATTATTACTGTAGGAGATACACGATTAGGTAGATTTGAATGTATTTTGAATAATTGTAAGTGACTACCATATAGGGACGGACGTTTGATTTGAACAAAGAATAATATTAAAAATTAGGCACATACCAGCAGGATATAGGCACATACCACGTCGTCTATTACACTCTGCAAAATAAAACAGCCAACTGTGTTTCAAAGGTGTTCCTATTGAAAGCGGCATGCCTTTTTACATGAAGTCGCCGTAGTGGCACTCATCGTGCAGCACAGTTTTACTAAATAAATGCAACATTTAAATAATACGTTTCACTCTCAGATGTATTTGCAGCCAAATAAGGTCATTTCAAATTCAGACACTTGATACACTAAGAATAGTAGCTCATTTGTCAATGCTCACAAAAAATCTTCATGAAGTAACACAAGGTTGTTTTTTCTCTGGGTAGAAAAAACGGATTTTTGTGAGGAGCAGTTTGGCAATGATGTCATTCAAGAAGTGCATCGAATGATGGTGACATGAACCTGGAAATAGGTAAGTGTTCTATAGCGCATTCAATATCTCTAATGACGGGTTGAGAGTACAGTATGTTCCAAGTGATCAGTATCAAGAATGCTTCAGAAAGACAATGAGGAAAACGAGTAATATACCGGCCGTGTTATCGCTGTTTCGCCGTCTTAGCAGCAACTGATTCTATCACAGTGTGTATATTCTGTTAATATATTGCTTGCTCTTGCACTTTACCTCCGTGATATTTGGTAGTGGTGGAAGGTACCAACATGACCGCTATATCATCTGCCGTCTTCGTTGTCTCCCTGAATCATTCTTGCTCCTGGTGACTTGATTGTAACACTAATATTGATGCTTTCAAGCCAGTGACCTAGTCGAATAATGATAGCTTTTTATTACTTCAGTAGCGAAAATGACAGACATTCGCAATAGGTACTAGTAGGTATTTACTTATGAAAAACAGGCTGTAGAGCACAATAAACAGGAGTGAATTTAACATGCACAAAATTATCTTTAAATTTAGACTATTACATCGCTTAATCTGCGATCCTGAAGTCCTAATAAGCCTTGCAGGATGTGATAAAATGCCCTTAGTAAAATTTAGAGGCAGCACCGGGCTGCAGAACTTGAGCGTTAGAAATCAATTTCTATGAACGTAGCACTGACCAACTGGCCATGAAATAGAAAAGCGACAGTCCTGTAGGACAACCAATAACAACTTAGGTGACCCATCTGTGAATTAAATTGGCTAAAAAGAAAGGTAAACGTCTCCTCACATAGGCAGTGGTTACTGTGAAGTGATACATGAGAGCTTTTAAAGCCTTAGTTGTTGTTTGACATTAATACACCACTTCAGTTCAATGCATCTTCGTTGACATCTTCTGGTACATTTCCATCGCGGCCACTGACGCCTATGAAGATGATAATTCCATATGGTAGCTGAAGTCGTTAACGAACACCTAGACATAAGGTATTGTGCATTCAATACAAAGATAGCATCAACTGGCATATAATAAACACTAGTACTCGATATTGACCTGTTAAAAGGGTCGTCAATTAAGGTAGGAATCTGAACAGTGTGTGCTCCCGCGTAATACGGTAACCTACCTATTTAATAGTGAATGAAGTAGTTCAAGCGGTGCCAATTGAGTCGTGATGCGCGAGCCACAAGGAGATTTAAATGCTCGCACTACTGACCCTGTGGGATGCGTCAGCCACTGCTGCTTTGCTCTCTCTTCTCCCGCAGATCATTAAAACTGCAACCATGGCTTGGTCTCAACCACCACCGTTCCGCCTCTTTCCTCCACAAGATCATGCACACACTTCCACACTGCGCTACAGCAACTAAGGAGGCAGATCTTTGTAGCATGAGCTGCGAACATGAGCAGACGTTTCACGCCCCACTGTCTTGTGTCTAAATCTGCCGAGGAATGTCGTTCAACCGTCGATATTGTTGCCTTTATACAGGGCTTATTGCGTTCATTTCATTAGTTGGTGCTTTACTACCTGAAGCAGACAAAAGCGGAAACACACCGTTGGTCCATGTGGAAGCTGCATCACACTGACAACAAATCGTCACCCAACGAATGAAAGGAACTGCGTCTGGGGCGACTCACCGATGAGAGCACGGCCACTGTTTCTCCGAAAACTGTTGTCGGGACGTTTTCACCGTGGTCTCCAAGACAGCATGTGTTGGAGAATAGGTTTGAGTGCGTCGTTCGCGCATCTTTTGCTATCGGTGGTAGTAAGGGTCATGTCGGATCGTTTTCCTTAACTGCTAACACACGGTGGTAGCACAGCGCTATTCCTGGCGCCTCCAGCAGCGACCACCAGGCGAGAGGGAACGCATGAGAAATATAAAGCTTGTTCTTGCGGTAGCGTGCAGTTGCCTTTTATTGCGATAGCAGTTATATGGACACTCTCGGCTGGATTGCGCTGCTGGTGTCGGCACGGACGTTGTTAGATTTACCGTATATATATATATATATATATATATATATATATATATATATATATATATATATATATATATCAAAACGCAAGAAAGAGTAAAAATTAAAAAAAAAACGATTCGGCACGCGGAGTCAAACGTGCGACTTCCACGTAGTGATTGAAAGGCGTGAACCGCTGAGTCACCAAGATGTATCTCGAACAACGTAGAAAACGAAAAGCTAATTATATCTACCACTTACCGCTGTTGGCGGGTGTCTCGGGGGGGGGGAGGATTTCGTGTATTCAGAATTATCAGCAAGATGGAGCAATGAGCGCGCGGCGGCTCTCATCCCTCACGCGCACTTTGTCCCGCGGAAAGGAGGGGAGTGGACAATCTGTCATGCGCTTTAATCTCCTATGTGGAGGATTATATGTCTTGGCTGGCGTTGGGCTTGCACTGGAACAATTCTGTTGTAGGTATGGAGCGCACAAACGTCACTGAAATTGTTTCATAGCCTCCGTTTACGAAAAGGGTGCGCTTTTCAGACACAGTGAAGTGACAACCGAGACGCTTTTTTGCGTTTATCTGTACCTGTGAGTAAGTTTGGTGCGTCACTTGTGCGTGAGAAACGCAGGGCACGTATTGATCTGCTTGCCATTCTGCGCGTGACCTACCAATTTGTTGTTATCGTGTTCTTTGCTCCACTTTTGCGGCAATCGTGTACCTTCGTTGGTCCGTGCTGCAACAGGCGTTTGTCATCGGTGGCTCAGAAGTCGTAAGTTCGATTTCCAGTAGAGAAAGTTTTTTTCCCGTATTTTTTGGTCTCATTTGGTGTCGTACATTATATTAATGTCATGTAAATGGCGTGAATACTTCAAAGATGTATCGGTGGACCTCGACATGAAACACTTCTGTGCTGAAACTAGTGACCCAGGTGAAAATGCTGTAGTTGCATGTGCTGAGATTTGGGTGCCAGTTAAAAAACCCAGGTGGTTGAATTTTACGGAGCACTTCATTATGGCGTTTATGGTGGTTTGGGAATGTTAAACCTCACAAATCAATCAAAATTAGTGACTATCATGTAGCCAACTCATTTCCTAGCGGCTGTCAAGTTTTTACCCACGTGCTCCTTTTTCTTAGCAGCCCATCTTTCTTTCTGTGTCTCGTAGCAATCTTACGTGCACATAATTTCAATGCTGCACGTACGACACGAAGACATTCTGAGATAGCCACGTGGTCACTCAAGTGGTAACCTTTAGAATACGCTCAGCAGTCATCCGACTCTGCTGCCGCTGTAGTACCCAGCGCTGTAACCACTCCGGCAGTGGCTAGGCTCTGCCTGGTGGGCTCTGAGGCAAATTGAAGTGGTTTAATTGAGTTCATGACAAAGTGTTAGCAGATTTTGTCTCCGTACATCTACGCTGTAATATTTCTTAGTAAAAGGCACCAACTATGCCCGTCAACTGTTCGTCATGAACGAAAGCTAATAATGATGTCGCATTGATACATCGCAAGGTTTGTTTCGTGCAGGATTTTTATGTTTCTGGAAAGCTTCCTTGCTATTTTAGATATAAGAGTTTGACCGATTGGGAATAACAGTACCGCCTCAAACATCTGCATTGTACTAAGGTGCTATAAATATAATTTAAACAATAACAATATGCAGCTTTATTAATATTGCATTAAACTACTCCACCTACTGTTATATAACTGTTTTCTATGAGAGATACAACAAATGCCTGAAAAAATGCTGTTATTCGCCATCTGTTATGCTTTAATAACAGAACCTGCATATTTACAGCGTACGTAAATATCAAGATTGCTAATCATTCAGTCAAGCAAGAGCGTCATGGAAATAAACGGGGCCAAACTGGCGAACCCATACACTGATTGTACCAGACGAATATTTAATTTTCAATTGACCCTTATACCTCCACTGTAGTAGAGAACATGAAAGTGGGAAGACACAGGACACTTTCAACGAATACACGGGCAAGAGTAAGCAATATGGAAGGAAAGCTTATAGGGTTTCTGCAAGAATAATTGAACAAGGTAGAGGCCGAAAAAGTGCCTGCAAATATAAGTTAACAGTTGAAGAGGATGTGTGGCCGATTTTTACACAGCCAAGCCCAGTGAGTATCCAGGATTGTTTTTTTAATGTGTGAAAAACAAGCTGAAACAATGATGTATATTGATAGTGGTGGGAGATGCAATGTCGACCGCAGGATGAATCTCAACCTCAAAGCATAAAATCGGTTCATTCACTAACATGCGCACCGGTATAGGATTCTGACGCTAGGCTTGACGGGGGGATGGAGCAAGTCTTCTCTGGTGAGCTTGACAGCCTGATTTCCTAGCCACCAATGATGACGAAATCCTCCATGGACGCAAGTGTGGCGCTGTTGTTAATAGGAGACATTCAGCGACGCGCAGCCGTGTCGCAGCGGGTGAGAGGATAACAAGGAAGCTTGACTGATTTATGCACACTCTGTATCCACAATTTACGCCTCCCCTTCTAAGTTGAGCGCAGAACCTTCAGGAGTTGTGAAAATTTCAGAAACGTACCAGACACTCTTAGCGTGTCATGACAGAAGTAGACGCGTTGTCACCGGTTGTGGATAGACGCCCGTAAATGAACTGGCACATCCCGGTTCATCGGAAGCAATGTATGTTGGCGTCATCTAGCCGGTGGATTGAGATGCAAACCCGATTTCCGCTCACGCGCTGGCTGAAATTTTCGAGATGGCGACGGAAGGCGAGCTAGGGTCCGCTGCAAGGTGGCCGGAAGAGCCTGCAGACAGTGTCCTTGTGCAGAAAAGTGTGCGTGCAGGTTGGGAGATCCTTGAAGACGAAAGGGGCAGGCTTACCGTGGTGAGCTACAGGTGATTGGTTGAGGGAAATGGTGGAGTGTCGGAGCCGGGTGACGAAGTCGTTGAGATCTGACAAACCATTGCCGCTCTGCTGAAGGCTGCATGGTGCTGAATGCCTCTGTTTAGTGGCAGCGTCACCATGGTCCAACATATCTGTCATGAAACTTGAACGAAATTTAGTCAGCCTACTGCCAGAGACATAAACGCTCACTGTACAATGTAAGCATGACTACGTTAAGAGGGGACCAAAACAAACACGAATGAAAGGACAATTTTGTCGAAGACTCATAATAATATACATGACAATGTAAACTATGAATTCACTTTACGTTTGATCTGACACTAGGATAAGTGGTTCTCTCATTTTTCTTGGCTGAGCGCTATGAATGGCAGAGTAAGCAGGCTGTTTCTTTTGAGGGCTTGTGATCAGGGCAATGCCCGATCAAGGAGTCATCGCTCACATTGGCATGTTGGTTTAGTTTGTACCATCCATAGTTGATTTATTTACTTATGAACTGTTTACTAGCTTGACATCTCAGGCCTGAACTAGCTAAGAAAATGTGTGAATAGGCGCTCTTGTGACTGCCGATTGCCATCGCTGGCGCACGGCCGGTGTGTCCTCGCCTTTCGTGACGGTGAATACGCCAGCCGCGCTATTAAAGAAAGTCTGCCCTTTAAAGTTGCTTAAGTGATTTTCTCATGGCTGCTGTAATGATGCATTGTTTTTCCCTGGTTGGGCGACGTGAGTTCTGGAACAATTATGTTATTGAGCTCGTGAACATTTGTATCATAATTTCTACTACATCTGCTAAGTTTGCGGTGTATATTTCAAGTGCAATGCTTGGCTAATTAACTAATTTTTCTTCCTCCATCTTACTTGTTGGTCTTCATTTCTCTCGCGCTCGCGATGGGCGAGCCATAGAGTCGATATGAAATCTCTTACTTAACAAAAGGCACGTTTCAAGTCAGCGATTCATGAAAATTTCAGGTTAGCACCAAATGCAGAACGTCGCTCCAGTTCTGGTCGTTACGTCATATGCTTTTTTTTATTTTTTGCCTTCTGTTAGTTGCCCCCTGTATATGTAGACTGTGACGGCGGCAGCGAGCCGCCAACTACAGGATGCATGTGTTCTATGCTAGTTACGCTACCAGTTGACACACACACACACACACACAAACACACACGCATATATATATATATATATATATATATATATATATATATATATATATATATATATATATATATATATATATTGTGCCATTTTGCCTACGTTGCCGCTATACACAAATGGCTACGTGCTGAGCGCGATCAACTCAATGCGCTTATTCGCAAGGCAGTCGAACGAGCTCTTGTACAAACTCTTCGAGCTTGGCGTACATAACACTCTAGAAGAGATCGCCGAAGCTCAGGAACGCGTGCAATTGACCCGACTCACCACCACCAAGGCGGGCCGCCATATTCTGCGCGAGCTCGGCTTCTTCTCCTCGAGGGCCAGGGACCCCCCAGAGTTGACTCTCATTCCCCGTGAAATCCGCGACCTTATCACGATCGCTCCCATTGCACGAAATGTACACCCCGAATACAACAGAGGCAGGTGCCTTGCTCGGGCGACTGCCATTCTCAAGCGCATACACATAAAAGCGGACATGGTCTCGTTCGTGGACGCCGCTGCCTACCACAACAACCGAGCCTTCGCTGCGGTCGCGGTATCATCCGCGCAGCAGAATCTTAACTCTGCCACAATACTCACCCGAAACCCCGAAGTAGCGGAGCAAGTAGCTATAGCTGGAGCTATGCTCGACAACAAACGGGAATTCATCTACAGCGACTCCAGGCCGGCCATCAAAGCATTCGAACGCGGAGTCATCTTCGACCAGGCGTTACGTATCCTGCGCAAAGCGGACCCGAGTGCCCTGAAGCACCACACTGTCGTCTGGCTCCCCGCCCATCTCGGCCAGGTGCCGGGTGCCCTATCAAACCTCAAGGAGATCGCCCATGATGCAGCGCGCGCACTTTCCGACCGCACCGCCAAAGGGCAACCCCATCTTGCTGAGTTAGATACCGATAGGGATGCACCCATTACGCACAATGACATAACAAAGCACTTTTACCTGGACCGCTGCATTCCCCCCCCCCACATCGAAAACTTAACAGACCGCATGCATTAACCCTACGCCTATTTTAGACACACACGTAACCAAACCATGCCACGCCTCAAGTTTATTATCCTCATACCTACGCCAGCGACACAGGCCCATCATGTGGACACACAGCAACACTCGCACACATGCTCTGGGAGTGTAGAACAACTGCTCCCGCTCTACCTCAAGCAAGTGGG
Organism: Rhipicephalus microplus; assembly: GCF_013339725.1. NCBI lineage: Eukaryota > Metazoa > Arthropoda > Arachnida > Ixodida > Ixodidae > Rhipicephalus > Rhipicephalus microplus. The sequence goes on along the minus strand of NW_023610896.1, from coordinate 72,143 downwards.
AGATGTCCCTCAGGAGCTCACTTCTCGCCGACCAGCAATGGGCCGTCCAGCAGGCCCACGAAGCAGCCGCCAGGTACTCTCTGTCGGTTCTTACGTGAAAGACGCCTGCTACGCGCTACTGAAATAAAGTTTTTTCATTCCATTCTATTCCAGTGAAAACGCGCGCTTCTCAACGGGAGCCATCAGTCTGCCTTAGTTCAGGGAAGGGCGTTGATGCGACGCTACACGACGGGCAGTGCTGCTTACCTCACACTCGCTTCCGAGCAGTTTCTCCAGATATGCGGTAGACATGTTTCCCACTCCGATTTCATACGGCGGTCAAATGTGTTCCTTCGTGCTCTTTGTTTTTTGTTGTAGGCCCGTGTGCTCAAATTGGGGCGCACGCTAAAGAACCCCAGGTGGTCAAAATTTCCGGAGCCCTTCACTACGGCATCTCTCATAATCATATGGTGGTTTTGAACGTTAAACGCCACGTGTCAATCAATCAATCAATCAATCATTGTGCTTTTTTTGTAGCTCGAAGCAACGTTGCCACTGAATCACAGCGCAGCGGGTCCAATAGCATTAAAATGACGCTTCCCCATTGGCTGCCCGAATAGTGCCACAAATGGCGACACGCTATCTCAACACACCGTATCTTTTACACAGGTGGCGTGACCGCCAGTCATGTGAACACGAAAAATGCGATACGCCTCCCCACAGATCTGTACACAACTGAACAATAAATTACTTCATGGGCTTTCCGTAGTGAAGCACCGAATGAGAAGATCTCTCCCCCATGACCGCAAAGCACGCGTGAAGGCTAGGCGATGGGTGAGAGCAAAAAAGGGCTAGATGAGAGGATGGTGAACAGCTGTATCGGGCACATCTCACTGGGATTGATTAAAATATAGGAGGCGTCATCGCAGGAGAACATTTGTTCTGTAATCCAGACGTACGTTGCGTCAAAATGATCAACCGATGTTTTCGCTAGTTGGATAACATAATGTTACATTTTAATGTGGGGGGTTTCATCTTTGCGTCAACACTGCAACCCATATTTGTTTACTTGTACGTGATGCTGTGGTGGTGCTGTCACTTATCGGAACAGTCATTCCGCAGCGTGCAGCTGGGCCACGCCGGGTTAGGAAATGGCGAGGCGAAGACTGGCGAGGTTAAGACGCATAGTGTGTCGCCGCATGAACATGTATATTGCTAAGCTTTCAACCGCCCACAAACACACATGGCTGGGCATGATGGCGCTCTGCCGCGCACTAGCTTCCTTCTACCGCCGGGTTTTTGCTTGTGCTTTTGTTATGGGTCGTACCAGCGCACACACTCACGGGACGAAGAGAAGAGACACAAACAGCGCTTGTTTGTGTCTCTTCTCTTTATCCCGTGACTTTGTGCACTGGTACTGCCCATAATGTATCATGAACTAGCGCAACCATCAGTCCTGCTGCGCTTCTGTGAATAGGGCGGGGAACAGGGCGTGCAAACTATGTTGTGTCACGAGCTTGAAAAGAAACACAATTGCTGAAACATATGTCGAGCGCTTGTGCCAGATACTAAAAAAATTTTACAAAGTCCTGCATTGAGAACAGAATATTTGCAGTTAAGATAATCAGTTTAAATATTCATTAATTTGCTAATTACAGGGAATATGTTTTTACCATTTAGAACATTGATTATATTCCGTTTTCCCCAATCAATACGGAATGTAGAAGATACGTTCGCAGGGACGTCTCCTTTTGCAGTCGTTTCGTGTGTAGTGACACCGAGGACCCAAATTAACAGGGGTCCCAACCCCTCCCACGCCTAGCCGTTCGTCGCTGAGCCATGTCCGTGGAAAAGGAAATCCTGGGGGTTGAGTTGACGCAGGGTGATTGGACCTTTAAGGCCCCCTGGCAGAGGCAACACACTACTTTGGCCCCGGCTTCACGTAGAAGGCACCCCTGGGCTGACTCACCCAGGGAAAATCGGCAGTCACCTTTTCCTGTTTTCTCTTTACCTACATCTTCGTCTTTTTCTCTCTTTAGACTTTTTCTGTCTTCTCCTCTCTTTCGTTTACTTCTTTCTTTTCTGGCGGCGAGGATTAACCTGGTGTAGCTATCCAACCTTGGGTAATCCATATACAGTTATAGTGATAGCGTACAGCTGGCGTTATGCAGACTTGCATCAAGTTCTGCCACGTCCCTTTGTTGGGCTCCATGGTGGGTGACTGGCGCTTTCGCCTAACACTCACTTACTTTTTATGGCGAAGCAAGCTTCTGTTGTTTACGATCGCCCTTCGAAAAGAGGGCGCACCGATGCATCCTCCCATTTTTTTTCATAAAGGTAAAGACGTATTTCCGAAGTTTCATGTTATACATAGTGAGGGAAGCATGACTGCTCGTAAACTGTCTGTTTTCTAGGTAGCCAAATGCCTCAGAAACACAATCAGAGCTTACTACAAGGCCACTAAGATGTCTAACGGTGACTTGCTCCTAGAGCGTAAGACGAAAGCCCAATAAGAAAAATGAATGACCTAAAACTTATTGGTGACGAAGCAGTCACCGTGTCTGCACATCGGACAGTGAACACGAGTCGTGGCGTGATCTCAGAAAAAGACGTATTAGACCTGAGTGAAGAATAACTTCTAGATGGTTTCTAGAAATAAAATGTCATAAAAGTGGAAAGAATACAAATGCATCAGAATAACGAGGAAATCCCCACCAAGCACATAATATTAACCTTCGATACCAGTGACCTTCCAAGCACATTAGATGCAGGGTACATCAAGCTTTGTGTGAGGCCGTACATACGAAATCCTCGGCGATGCTTTAACTGCCAGCGATACGGGCACGGATCCCAGAACTGCCGTGGAAAGCAAACGCGCTAAATGCAGCTCTAAGGAACACAAGTCCGACGATTGCAAATCACCTCCTTATTGTGTGAACAGTAATGGAAGTCATTCAGCCTACTTCAGAACATGTCCTAAATGAAAAAAAGAAAAAGAAATCATGTCCCTCAAAGTAAAAGAAAACCTGGCATTCCAGGACACAAGGAAACATCTTTCATACCTTGATCACAACAGTTTTGCTGAGGTGGCGCAACAGGGGGTAGCGTCACAAATGTATGAGCAGTCTACCGCGGTCTCCAAGAGTGGCCCGATAGTTACTGCCCCTACCCTTCAGGTGGCGGCAGCTGCTACTGCTGCGCCATCAACTTCGAAGAACGGGAAGAATTTGGGTCCATAGATCCCAAAGTTAAACCGCATTTCAAGGCAAGAGACGCAAGTCTCGATGCCTCGTCCTCCATTTCCAGTGCCACAGAAAAGGCTATGGATGTCGATGGACGAAATGCGGCGTCTTCGACGCCGAAAGATCAGCGCTCTTTCGAGCACAATAAGAAATGAAAACATCTCATTACTGCTCCCCAAAAGGGATCGGTAACTTGAAAGGCTACCTCCCATGTGCATTCAGAAACCTATATCCCGTTAGCACGTGCAATGAACACACAACACACACATTTTCTGAAAGATGGGCACACAAATTCACAGTGGAATGCTAGGGGTCTATTTCATAACCTAGATGATGTCAAGCACTTACTAAATGATTATCAGCCAAAGCAGTTCTGTGTTCACAAAACGCGTTTAAAATTTACCCACAGGAATTTCCTCAATCAATATGCGGTTTCCGTAAAGATCGAAATAGTGCAACACCTCACGAAGAGGTGTGGCAATCATTGCACAAAAGGCAGTTGCATGCCAGCACGCACTGATTCAAAGCCCCCTCGAGGTTGTGTCTGTTCGGACTATTCTGTTCAATGATCTGGTGACAGTTTGCTCTATCTATATACCTTCTGATGCAAGGTTCGACAAAATAGAGTTTGAAAAGGTGATTAACCAACTTCCAGAGCTGTATGTGATAATGGGAGATATTAACACCCACAGCGCACTATGGTGTAATACAAGATATGATGCGAGAGGTCATGGAATAGAAGACTTTTTCCTGACATCTGGCGGCTGTCCCTTCAACAAGAGAGAACGCACATATTACAGTACCACACACAATACATATTTATGCATAGATATTGCCATTCGGTCACCTTCTCTCTTACCTTACTTAGAATGGAAAGTTATTAATAATCTATGTGTGAATGAGCATTTCCCAACTCTTTCAAAAGCAAAACAATGGTATAATCGGCCAGCTTACCTGAAGTAATGGAACATTCGTAGTGCAGACTAGGTCAAATATAGAGAACAATTTACGCTATGCCTTGAAGAAGTGAACCACTTAGATGTAGAAGAGACGGCCAGCTATATCTTCGAGTATATCCTCAACTCTGCGAAAAAGCGCATTCCCCAGTCTAGCGCAAATAAAGTTGAAGCGAAACTGTGGTGGATTGGTGAATGCGAAATCGCAAAAAAACGCTAGAACAAGGCATGGAGAACTTTGTCTCGCTACCCATCAGCAGAAAACTTGATAGAATTCAAATGCTGCAAGGCAAATGGAAGATGTATACGGCATATAGCCAAAAGAGAAAGCTGGACATGCTACATGCCTTCCGTAAATTCGTATGCAGATACCAACAAAGTGTATATTAGGATTCATAAACTCAAAGGACAGCGCCCACATTCTTTGCCTATGGTAAATGACCACGCTGATACAAAAGAGGAATAAGCAAACACCTTTGGCGAATACTTTGAGAAAATATCAAGTTCAGAAAATATACCGCTAATGTCTTAGGCCTTAATGTATAGCTGAACTTGCACCTCTGCATTTCAACAAAACTCGCTCAGATGGATCCAATCATCCACTAACACTCCATGAACTCAAGCTTGGGCTAGATTCTTTTGAAAGTTCAGCTCTTGGCCCTGACACAATTACCAATGAGATGATCCGAAATCTCCCCGACGAAACGCTGTCTTTCAGGTCTTTACAACAAGACTTTCGACACTGGCAACATACCCTCTGCTTGGAAAGTGTCAATGTTCCTTCCACTTCTCAAACATGGCAAAAATCTTTCTTCAGTGAATAGTTACAGGCCTATTGCACTCACAAGTTTCCTACTGAGTGTTTGAAAAGTTGCATAATCGGCGCCTATTCTATTTTTGGAACATAATGGTATACTGGACCCATGCCAATCTGGTTTCCGAAGAGCTAGATCTATAATTGACAACCTAGTTCGCCCCGCCGCTGTGGTCTAGTGACTAAGGTACTCGGCTGCTGACCCGCAGGTCGCCGGTTCATATCCCGGCTACGGCGGCTGCGTTTCTGATGGAGGCGGAAATGTTGTAGGCCCGTGTGCTCAGTTTCGGTGCACGTAAAGAACCCCAGGTGGTCGAAATTTCCGGATCCCTCCACTACGGCGTCTCTCATAATCATATGATAGTTTTGGGACGTTAGACCCCACATATCAATCAATCAAAACAGCCTTGTTCTTCTCGAGTCATACATACGTGATGGGTTTGTACATAGACAACACTGTCTTTCTGTTTTCTTTGATCTTGAGAAGGCATATGATACTGCCTGGTGATACAGAATCTTGCAGGACTTATTCTCCTTTGGTATATATGGTAGGTTGATGGATGTCCTAAGAGATTACCTATCTGAAAGGAAGTTTCGCGTAAAAATAGGCAGAGTATTGTCCCGAACATTTATTTATGAAAACGGAGTACCGCAAAGAGAAGTGCTTAGGTGCACACTTTTCATAGTTGAAATGAATTCTCTTCACACTGTCATACCACCTGCGATATCTTATTCAGTCTATGTGGACGAAATCGAAATAAGATTTAAATACTGCAACTTGGCTATATGTGAACGCCAGATACAGTTGGGTGTTAAGCGGCTTGCGAAATGGGCTGGTGAAAATGATTTCCAGTTTAACACCAAAAAGAATACTTGTGTATTGATTTATAGACGAAGAGGGATCCATCCCGACCCTTGCATACTAATTACTGGACAAAGCCTAATTGTTGCAAAAGAATAAAAGTTCTTTGGTGTCATCTTTAATGCTGAGCTCACCTTCTTCCAGCACATAAATCAGCTGAAGATAAAATGCTCAAAGGCTTTGAACCTTTTAAAGATTTTATCTCATCAGTCGGGGGGGGGACAGGCAGGTATTGCCTCCTAACTCTGTTCAAAAGCCTGGTTCTGTCACGCATAGATTATAGTTGAATAGTCTATCAGCCAGCTTCATAGACATCACCCAAGATATTAAACCCTGTATGCCACGCAGGTATCCGCCTGGCTCTTGGTGCCTTCCGTACCAGTCCTACACAAAGCCTTTATGCAGAATCAGACAAGTGGCCCCTAGATTATCAGCACGCTTATCTTGGAGCCACGTATGCAATCAGAGTTATATCCCTGAAACAGCACCCATGCTAGGCACTTTTTACTGATGTTTCCACAACCCAAAAATTTTAAAACCGGCCTTCACTCGCCCCACCATTTCCTTTGGCAATACTACCTGTCGTAGAAATACTTGGAATACATTTCAAGGACTTACAGAAAATTCACCATGCGGAAGTCGTTCCACCATGGAACCAGCGCCCGATCATTTGTGACTAGTCCTTTAAAGACTTCAATACAAATACTTGACCAAATGCGCAAGTAGGGCAACATTTCTTGTCTCTCGAACACAAATATTGTTCTTCCGCCTTCTCGTCCGATGGATCTAAATCCCAGATAGCTGTATCTTGTGCAGGCAATGGCCATGACCTATCAAACAGTAAAACGTTGCATACACACTTTAGCATTTTCAAGGCTGAAGGTTATTGCATTCTGCTTATTGTCCACCACATAATACGACACAACAATCCAAGGTCTACAGTGTATACAGATCTGGTAAGCTTTGTTACGGCTCTGTCCTTTGGCAAGTAAAGCAGAAATCCTGTTTTTAGCAAACTTCTCTGTGAGATTCATACAGCATACGACCTAAACCTATCTGTTGTGCTATGCTGGGTGCCAGACCATTTGGGGATCGCAGGCAATGAAATAGTGGACAAAAATACCCGAGAAGCAGCTTGTCGACTCACTATCAATGTAAGCTCTGTTGCTGGTGTTGACCTAAAACCTGTTGTTCATAAAAAATACGTAGCCACTGGAAGCGAATTGGGGCAAACAAGTTGACAACAAGCACCACCTGGCAAAACCTCAACTAACAAAACCTTGCCCGCAAAAACTGAATAGACTGACTAAAGTCACCCTTGCCTGGCTCAAGATAGGCCACACTTATGACACACAAACACCTTTTGACAGGTACTGAGCCACTGACATGTGTACACTGTGGAGAGAGTTTCACCATTTTGCATGTTCTCATCCAGTGCCCAGGGCTTCAACAAGGGCGCCTGCCTCACTTTGGAGAGCTTTACCGTTACCATATACCACCACATCCTGTGCTGTTTTTATCACTCGACCCAATGTTTATTTTTAAGAAATTTTTTTAATATCTGGCAAAAGTTAACTTTTACAGGTTGTATCATTTCACCCTAGTCACCAGGCTGGCCCCACATTTGAGCTACAGCCAGTATTTTAAGAAGAACGTCTGATCCCTCGCACTTCTTGCTCAAACAGAAATTGGGCAGTGAGGAACTTGAACATTGCCGACTAATTTTCTATGAGAAACTACCTCGAAGGCAATGTATTGACTTTCAGGTTCATTATTAGACAGTGTATTTATTTTGATACTTTAGATATGACATTATATTGAATATAATTTAAACAATCATTTTAAGCTCCACAACTGCTATTATATGACATTTGTACTGGCGCTCTTTGGCCTCAGAAGCCCTTGCGCCAATAAAACTCTCATATAGTAATTGTAGAAGATACAGCTGGGTATTGGCGGTGCACCCGCCATGGTGGTCTAGTGGCCGAGGCTGCTGACCCGCAGGTCGTGGCATTGAATCCCGGCCCTGGCAGGAGCATTTTCGATGAGGCGAAAATGATCGATGGCCACGCGCTTAGATTCAGGCGAACGTTGAGCAAACCCAGGTGAACGAATATTCAGCAGTCCTCCACTGTGACGTCTATCATAAATGTATGGTGACAGATATGCGGGGTTTAACGTCCCAAACCCACCATATCATTATGAGAGACACCGTATTGGAGGACACCGGGCATTCAGAAAATCCGTGGTTCTTTAACGTGCAGCCAAATTTGAGCACAGGGGCCTCAGCATTTCCGCCTCCAAGAAAAACGCAGCCGCCGAAGCCGGGATTCGATCTCGTGACCTGCGGGTCAGCAGCTGAGTACCTTGTTCACTAGACCACCGCGGTTTGGCATAATTGTATGTGCTTTTGGGACGTTGAACAGGAAGAAATATTGTTAATGCGGTATTTGTAACACAGTAGAATATTGTAGGGCAAAGACAGAAACGAAGTCCATAAACGTCGACGAAAAAGCGACTGCCACGTGCATTGTGTGATGAGACCACAGGCAGCATTCAGCGCAGCGAAACGTCTTTTTTTTTCTTTTGGGGGCAACTATAACGTGAGGCTGATTCTGGTCTTGTATCGAATTGCACTTGCCGGCCGCTTTTTTGTCAGCGTTCATTGTCTTCGTTTCTTCTTTTCTCCCCACTCTCCTTTTTAAATTTTTTGAATGGTACCTTCCAACCATCGCTTCATGTCCATCGTAACCACCGATAGCTTGTTAAAGCGACCTTCGTGCGTGAGAAGTCTTCGCTAAATCGTCCAACTGATATTTTAGGGCACTAAAAGCGCCCCACGTTAGGGGGAAATCACGTGGTATTTTTTTTAACTTCGCACACTTTGCCCGAACCCTGGAAGAAAACTAACCAGTGTTGTTACTTTACCCTAACTTAAAAATTTTGTTGTTTTTGGATAACAGCTACAAGTCTTGTCTTGAAATTTTTTCTCTTGAGTTAGTGTTTAAAAATTTTCTTGAGCAGTCCTTGTAAGCTACCCTGCTTGGCTGATCAAAATATTTTCCGAAGTGCTACATACAGCAAAGAACAATACTACGCTAGCTGGAGACGTGCTGCACTCATTTTCATTTTTTATTGCTTGTTACTTCTTTAGCTGAAACCACTTGTATATAATAGCGTACTTGCAGATGTGCTTGTCGCCACTAGAGTTCATTCAGTCGTCGCTCGTAAAACCAAATTTATTTATATCTTTCGGCCATGAGACCGAATCATTTCTTTGTTCAATCACCTCAAACTTCGCGCTTTATTTTTGTTGCGATAAAAAAGTCGCCAATAGTCAAAGCTGGAGCATCATAGTGTATTCAAGGATACAGTAATTGCATATTACTTCAGTTGATCTATTGAGTTTCATATACTGTAGTAAAGGCAAAAGTTGCTTCGTACCGAGCTCATCTCTTCTTGGAGCCACTTCAATGCTCGAACACATTCCTCGTAGTTGCAGTAAAATAATGTACATCCACAGAATACTTTGTGCACAGCCGCACTTCATTATTTTAATTGATGTTTCCCTGCAAGAAGAGAACACGCGCTCACATGGCATGCTTATTTCAATTCCTGGAAATGCACATAAAGCAGATCGAACTGGTATTCGGCAGTCTTAACATATTTTTGATAACAATATTTCATGATTCACCGCGAAACGCACGTTGCATATTCGAACTAGCTCTTGCACTAATGATTACATTTTTATGACGTAATATGAGACAAATTAATCACTCATGCACTGCAATAAATGAATATTTCTCCAAGTTGGCATTCTTACGAGTGTTGTTTCGATATCTGTTGAATTGAAAAGCATGATTTCATCATGACTGAGGCGCTTGAAGACAGTGAATAACTTCGTTCTTATGAAACTGCCCTATAACCACGTCGGTGAGTGACACAGCACGCAAACCCCTTGAGATAATAAAACAACTTCGTATGAGTGGTACAAACCTTAAGAACGTGGTGATTATGATACCCTAATAATGGCCCGTACCCACTCAACACGATATACCAACAATTGGTATGTGTTTGTGAGAAATTTCTAGAAACATTACCTACATAAAACAAAAAGTGTCCAACTATTGTTTTTCTCTCGTTCAGAGCATACAGTATAGTCGGTATATTGACTACAAATAAAGAAATGTAATTATATATTTAATAATAAAAACAATGTTTTTTTTAAATTTTAAGCTGGGATGTCATTTTTCTGTTAGAGTGTTTTTTTCTCTTTTTAGATCTCTCCCTTTTATTGATCTTCCCCAGTTTTCATTGTCTTTTCTCTCCGTTTCTCAGTTTTTTTTTGTATAATTTCACTCTCTCTTTTTTCAACGTCTTGCTTGCTTTATGTTATCTATATTTTTATTCTTTGCTTCGCAGCGAAAGTCTAGGTGACGAGAGCCTATGATAGAGACCGTAAGCGTGCGTTCCTCATTTGTTGTACTCTTGATACCATCATTATTGCCCTCGGAGAAGGAGATCAACAAGACGTTTCCTTGTAGCAAGCGCACGTTCAATATACCACTGTCACGAAATAAATTCGTCGTTTTCCATGCGCTACTTCAGGGGACGATGAATGAATACGCTAGCCAAGGCCTCTAAAGTTCTCACCACATTAAAAAAAAAGAGGACGTGTGAGACAGAGTGCTTGCCGCTAAACTTATACGGCTCACGTGAAAAAAAAACAGACAATAGAAGGGTGGATAAATGTGCCCAATGTTCCGGAAATGTTGCGCCCCTAAGAAGAAGGTTGGGTGACATAATTTTTACATAAGAGAGCGTGTCACACTACTCTCGATAACAACTTGGCCATGTGTGATTCGGCAGCCCCCTTATAGCAGATTGAGTCGGGTATGGGCAGCAGGCCTACGATGCAGCCGATGCGCTTGGCCTCCCGCTGTTAACGTGGCAGCCGCTTTCTGGGCGTCGAAGCATGCTCTGCAGAACTAGAAAGTTTTCTATACCATACTATAGGCAACGCGAGGAGGCAAAAGGGAACCACAGATAATAAAATGAGTGCTGGGTTATACATGAATGTGAGTAATAAGTATAATAAGGCTTATAGAAGAGTAGAGAAATGCGTTGGTTGAACTATATTTCTTGCTTACAAGAGAATAAGGTTTTTCTAGTTGGTTTTGTGCTACTTTGTTTTTTTGTCACATACAGATGACATTTTGTTCCAGTCTAGTGGTTGCTGAAACAATTTTAGCGCAGTTTTCAGGACTGCGACCAGAATTTCTATTCAGCGCGAAATATTTTATTCCCTGCTACTTCGAAATTTTGTCAAAATAACACCGTAGAAAAAGAACCTTACTTACCAGCAGACACACCTCTAGTGAAAATCGCTGTGTAATTTTTGGGCTCTTCTCCTTTAGGAGTGTAGTGGCCGTACTGACGGTGCAGTTCCGCTACGGGAAAGAATGAGCCTGCTGCCCGCTCTATGAAGCTATGAGGATCGCGTGGCCAGGTAAGCTGCTCAAAATAACACTCTCGTGGTCAAGAGAAAATATTTTGCAACACTAGAAAACTTCAGCGGTGATAATTTGGAGGAAACTGAACCTACAATATATATTTAGTCACAAAAACATAAGCCCAAGATATATAGACAAAAATTCTCCGATTAGTAATGATATGTGTGCTTGATGAAGTGATGAAACTGGCTGTTGTATGCTAATTTCAGCAATCGATCACTGCAGGCGACAGTTCATTGCCGAGATTAGAACATGGTAAACGATTTCAATGGCACGCGTGAAAAAAGAGTTTCCTAATATTAACTAGAGGAAACTCTGGCGCTCCACTCATTAGGCACTCATTGGAATGATGGGCAGTACATGGACTTGCGAAACGTTAAAGCATGCGACTGCGTTAATTATGGGGTTTTTAGCGTTAGGTTTTATTACAACAATAAAATTTGTGACATTTTTCAGCTAATTATACATTGCGAGCTAAAGTGGTAAGCTAAATGGCGAGTTAAGGTGGTGAAGTCAAACTGCTGAATATTTAGTAATTTGGTCACGCGACAAAGTGGCTCCACGCCACGTGGAGCAGAACGAATCCGAAAAAATGAAGTTTAGACAAGTCCGTGTACTACCCGCTATTGCCATAATGGCTGATGTGCCATGAGTTGCAGCTTCTATGGATAATACCATCCGAGTTTCCTGTAGTGCACCTGTAGGAAACTATGAGCGTGCGAACTTAGGACGTGGGACGGGCCTGTCATGTGAGTGTATGGAACCCACAAGTCGGGTAAATCAGAAACATAAATTTACCAATGAAATCGACCAGCACCAAGTTGATAGCTGCTATAGTTAGTCGGATGCTAGCTGGCGCTGGCGTCAGTCGAAGCCACGTCGAGCAGCGTTGAGGTTAACCGTGCTGACGGCTGTTCAATCGTGTAGGAATCAGTATGCCATATTCTCTATTTCACTTGCGATGTACAGAAGCAATGCGCGTGTGTAAGAGAATACAGGCACATATGCATATATATATATATATATATATATATATATATATATATATATATATATATATATATATATATATATGAATTGTGGATGTGTAGCCGGCAATTACCACCATAATGAATTGTTTTTCATGCTTTTATAAAGATTTTGCTTAAATTAACCACTGGTAGTACATTTCTTTTCTCGCCTGACTCCTGCTGTAATATCTAACTGCCACTCAATACTTCATCTTTCTTGTCACTGGTCGCTCAATGTGTTTGCAAAGCAGTTCTGATCACTTCCATGGCTAAATATCTTGTAGAATACTTAAATTCGGCAATGATTCCTCGTTTGCATGACTGCTTCATAGCTTCTTTTGGCTATTTATATTCAAGGTAACTTTCATTGCAAACTACGCGCCCCGGAGTTGTGGTGGATAAAGTACTCGGCTGCTGACCCACATATCGTGAGATCGAATACCTGGGTGCAATGTTTCACATGAGAAAATCACAATCATCTCCTTCATGGGTGTTCATTATTGATGGGCGATGTTTGGTATCTCAGATACACGACCTGTTGACCTAACCAAGCATCCTGCGGCCTGTAAATGATTTTCGTCGTGCCATGAACGTTGAAGTGTGTCCATAAGCTACTCAGAGACGAGTAAGCTCAAGCATTTTTTTCGAGAGGCACACTGTGCGGTCACCACGTGTTATAGTGAGTGTGTGAGGGAAAAATGCTTTATTTGGTCCGGCAAACTGCGACAAAACGCGTACCTTGCTAATTCTGCGATGTAACCGACAGGTCTAGCCTGCCGGCTCAATCACGGGCTCACTGGACAGCCAGGATTTGGCCATCGAAGAAGGGAGTTCGCAGGAGTGTGTCCCACTCTTCCTTGCTGAAGGTCGAACATAGCGACTCGCACTCCCAGAGCACGTGAGGCAAAGTAGTAACCTCGCCACAAGCCGCGCAAGAACTATTTGTGTCTTTTCCCGAATAGGTGCAATTAAGAAACGCAGTACCAGAGCAAGACTTGCTTTGCAGGAGCTTCAGCGTCACCGCTTGAACTCTGCTTACCTTGGAATGAACCGGTGGGAAGAGCCTTGTCTCTAAATAAAATAAAATAATTTAGTTACCTCATTGTGCGTGCTAGGAGAGTCTCTGTGTTCAGGAAGAAAGTCGTCTGGTTCTGGACAGCGAGGTCAGAAAAGCCACGCAGAGTCTCGTTGGCAGGCTCGTTAAGGTTTAGAGGAACGCCCTCAATGCCCTCGACGTCAGCAGGGAACTAGAAGATGCAGTGTGTGGTGCTATCACTGCTTCTGGCACCTCAAAGAATATGAGCAACCTGTCGGGCAACCCAGCCATTTTCAAATGACCTGACTGCTGCTTTGGAGTCGCTATAGACACTGTGTCTCTGATCGTCCTGATTGGCGGGTGCAAAGCCCTCTTGCTCAGACACCTCGGGGTCCATCGTCCGAATAAAGGCACAGTTAATGATCTTGCCCTGCGTGTCCACGACTGAAACAAGCAATAGCCTTGCCATTGCAGTTCTCGGCGGCATCTACGAAGCATGCTTCTATGTTGTTCTTAGAATCTTGCTGAAGTATCGTCGCCACTCGTGCCTTGCGACGACCTGCGTTGTGCACTGACTGGATGGGCATTGAGGGGCAGCGGAGCAACAATGAGCTTCTTCATTATATTTAGGAAATTGTGTGGACTAGGCAAAGTCTTGGTGGGGTCAAGCCTGGGTGCTTCTATATTTTTTGTGTCGGCCAGCGTGGTGGTGAGCCAAGTTAGCTTGGCCCGTTTCGGGGCCTCGGCTATTCACTTCATGATGTTGTGTATGCCGAGCCAAAAGAAGTCCTTGGGATGCATTTTGACGGGCAGTCCAAAGGCTCTCTTGATAATTTTTTCGGATGAGGGCATTGCATTAAACTTGTCACGCTGTGCTCTGAGCCAGTTGTGCATGGCCATCGTGGAAGTGAATTGACACAGACAAAGTCGTTGATGAGTCGAAGTGAGTTGTTCTTCTTGAGGCCCCGACAACTGTCTGGGACTCTTCAAAGGAGGCGAAAAACGTTTTCAGTCTTTGCAGTGATCAGAAGGCGTGTTAAATCCTAATGATGAAATGAAGGCTGCGTATTCAGAAATCAGCGCACACATTTTAGTAAGCTTGAGGAGCGGTATGAATTTTTCTCGTATGCTTATGGCAGATGCCATTGCGACACTTTGACTCGCATCCATTAGACGAAGTTCAGGTCACTGGCAGAAGGGAGGAGTCAAGAAAATGAAGCGCCTTCTTTTGACACCTTCGAGGATATCACTAAAAGTGCTGCTCAAGAAGCGACTTATTCTATTGAACATACTTCAAATTATTGTCAACATGAAGCGAAATTGGAACGGCTCAGAGCGATCCATTGTCGGGCTTTAGGATTATACAGGTGCACAAAGTTCATTCACGATTTGAGCGAGGCAAGGCGTCTACTAAAAAAACTTCAGCGGTGAATCAACTCACTTTAGTCATTTTCGTGGAAATCTCTGTGTGAATCGCAGGATCCACGCAAGCCTTTGACGCAGACATGGAAGATTGTCCGTGGCCTACGAGCATCGCCGCATAAACATTGCCCCTTCAAGTGTCTGCCTCTTCACCAACGCCGCACCGAAAGGTAAGTTGCAAAATACTTCTGCATGAAATTTCCGGTCAGGCGTACGCGTGCACCACGCGTCCCCAAGAAAACGCACCAGTTTGCACAGATTCTAGAATGGACACCTTTTACCTTTAGAGAAACTTCAAGCGGCCTTGACGGCCGCTTGAAGTTCGTACTTTGCCTGTTCCGGATGGGATCACGTACATGGTTTTTCGCAATCTCGATGAAGCAGCTCGACGGGCCCTTTTATCGGTATACAACGACTCGTGAAGCAGCGGATTTGTCGCTTCGTTGAAATCCAGCCGCCTCGTCCCTTTGCTTAAACCTGGTAAATATGCTCTAGGCTTGACCTTTTATCGCCCCATCGCGCTTGCCAGCTGTTTCGGGAAAGTGATAGAGAGGTTGATTATAACTTGCCCAGAGTGGTATCTGAAGCACCACGAGGTATATCTTGATGCTATGACGGACTTTCGGCGTGGGTGGTGCACTATTGATAACGTTATTGACCTGGTCTCATCTGTGCAGCATCAAAAAAGGCGAAAACGTTTATCTGCGGCATTGTTCTTGGACGTGAAAGGCGCATACAATATTGTATCGCATGAAGCCATTCTGGATGTCCCATGAAAAATATTAGATTAGAGTTCGGGTACGCCGATGGATTGACAGCTATTTGAAGGGCGAAGCGTTCTTTGTGAAGCAGGAGAAGGGCACGACAACACATGATTGCATCCGTCGTGGCGTGCCTCAAGGTGGTGTTCTTAGCCCCGCTTTTTTAAATCTAGCGCTCCTCGGCCTGATTGACGCACATTTAGTACATCTATCAGTATATGCAGATGACATCTGCATCGGGGAGCAAGGTGTTACACGCCTTCATTTGCGTGCCCGGCTTCAGAGAGGAGTTACACTAGCGAAATAGTACCTTGAAAAACGAGGACATGAGCTGTGTAGAGAGAAGGGCTCGCATATAGCATTTACGCATAAGGCGATGGGTCCATGTGTTTTCTCAATATAATGAACACACAATAAAATACGTGAAAACTCACCAATCCCTTGTAGTCATAGTTGATCGCGACCTCTCCTGAAGCCCTCACATCACCCACATGAAAACGAAACTCACTATAATCACCCACGTACTGACGGTTCTTGCTGTAAAAACGTGGGGTCCGTCGGTACGAGCGATGCTTCAACTCTAAACTGTTCTGTTCCTCGGTTTTATGTGCTACTGATTACGCGTGCTGTGCGGGATCCGAAGAACAAAGTTGCGCGTCCTCCAGTATATCCAAGCCCAAGCAGTGCGAATTCAACTTGGTCTTCCCAGATGCGCATCTACAGCTGGGGCAGTCATCATTGCGCGTGATTATCTACTCAACACATGCATCCGGGTAGATGCTTTGAAAATGCCGCTGATACATCTCGCTCGGATCCCGTCAAATCGCCTCGCCTCATGAACTTCTAGGCCCCACTAAGCGTTCAGCGCTGCTGTAGCTCAGCATTGCGCAGTGCTTCCAATGCACTTCCCGCATAAAGCACAGTCGCCGTTACTACTGTGGTGCCTGTACGCACTCAAAGCCCTTCTTGCAAATAATTACATCCAAAATAAGAAAACTTCATTGCATCTAGCCTTTAAACAGGCCACATTACTTTTTCTGCAAGAGAAGCACGACAAACGCTTTCACATTTACAAGGGTGACTTTGTGTCATCAGTAAGCGCAGAAGGAGGAGTGGTTATTCCCGCTGGGTTCATCACAATTATACTCATGACATCGCATTTGACGTCGGTGCCAGCTGCAGAATTCAATGCCATACGTGGAGCTCTGGAGTTCATAGCTGAACAACACTCGAAAACTTCGTCTATCTTCTTGGGCTCGAAGCCAGCTTTTCAATGTTTCATGCCATCCTTTCGCCATAGACCTAATGAACAGTTAGTACCTGAACTGAGGCTTCTTCATCACCAAGCAATCGAGAAACAACACAGCATAGTGTATCAGTAGATACCAAGTCATTGCAGCTCATATGGCAATGAGCGCGCAGATGAGGCTGCTAAATCGGCACACACGGTACGCAATACACCGCTATCCCTTTCTCAAGAACCGACGCAACAAGACCTCGTTCGCTTCAACGTGATGTCACACTTGTACAATCTAACTCAACAGAATTCAAAAACGCATGCCTGCGTAACTTGGAATCTTATCTCCAGCTTCGTCTTCCCTCAGGACTATCTTGAGCTGAGGAGACTCATCTATGCCGTCTGTGGCTTGAAGTGGCCTTCACAAACGCATACGCCTATCTTATTGGAATCGCCAGCTCTTCTACATGCACTTAGTGCAGCTGCGAAAAAACCCTTGCCCATCTTCTATTTGCGTGAGCCCCCTTCAACGAGCCAAGACCAGAACTTACTGAAGCTCTGGATAGACTAGATGATCGGCCTTTGCGTTGCAAAGGATTCTTGGTCAGTGGCCGAGCCTATCTTTCGACCAAAAGGGTTTGAAAAATATGCTGCGCTTTTTGTGGACAACTGGCCTCATAGACATAATTTAGTGTCTTATTCTGTTTGATGTCGCCTTTCCTATTTCACTATTTTTTGTATTGTCTTTCTCTCTTTACAATATTTCTTTTCAATCTTCTTTAGTTCCCTTTACCTCTTTCCCCAGCACAGGGATGCCAGCCGGTCTAAAAACTGGCTAACGTCCCTGTTCTTCCGCTAAATCTTTCCTCCTCCTCCATTCCAAGAAATAAGACTGGAAAGGAGATGATGTATTGGAAGTTACTTTTTTCAAATGAAAACATTACCTGAAATTTCGCTGAAGTGAATTTCAGACACCTACGCTAGAATAAATCTGGTGTACAGACGTTGCCTGCGCAGCACACCGCAGTTGTCACAAGAATCATTGCCGTATAAGGCATTCAGAGGCTGTTGAGGTACCTTCACAGCGCATCGTGAGAAACAGCCTCTGTTGTATGTTTTAAATACGACTGTCTTTTTGGGGATACTTCAATGCAGAAATTTCTATCTGTCTGACTGTCGGTGTGTCTGTTGGTTCCCCTGTCCAAAGACTCAGCAGCGCGATGAAATTTTAACCCCTTGCTCAGCGCCCACCCATCCTGATCCTGTGGCTACAATTGTACTTTTGAATATTGTCAATAAAAAAACAAATATAGGCACAAAGTCAACTCATAAGTGTTAGGCAGTGAGTTCTTTTCCAAATTTACGAAATGAATACATACGTAATTTCAAAGACCACAAAGTTTTTTCATTGGGCTGAAAATACGACGCTACGAATGAAAAAGCGGGAGTTGTGTAAGATGCACTAAATCTAAGGTTCCTAGATAAAATAGAGGCATTAGCTAATAAGACATGGTTTTGCCACCTACCAGTGGCTCTGTGTTCTTAAAAAATGACAGCATATGCCCACATCCCTGAACAACTCGCTGGACATTTTTTTTAAAATAAACTTGCGTCTCTTTCTCTCTCCACGAAGTAAAAATGATAGGTGGGGCAGCGTCTGCCAGTTCTTTCACGCTTCCGCCCTTCCGTTCGTTCTTGCTTTCGTCCATCTGTACGTTCATGCGTCCATCTGTCCATCTGTGCGTCCGTTTGTCCGTCTGTCCATCCACACGTTCTTGAATGCGTCCATCCGTCCGTCCGTGCGTTCGTCCTGCATCAAACAGACAGACAGACAGCCAGACAAAAAGACAGACAGACAGACAGAAAGACAGAAAGACAGACAGACAGACAGACAGACAGACAGACAAACAGACAGACAGACAGACAGACAGACAGACAGGCAGACAGGCAGAAGAATGTGGCTAGCGGGTGAACCACAGTTTGCCAATAAAACCCTCTGAAGCTTCGCCCCGCTCATCATTATTCAATTCGTGAATATGCTGTGAGGTGGCTACTGCGCGCATGTATACATACAGGTGACTACCGACCCACGCCTCAAGGAGCTACGCCCATAAAGCTTTCTTTTTTTTCATGTTACTTCTTCATGGTGCCCCATCTCACAAAGCGCCTTCTGACAGAAGGCAATCGTAAGAAACGTCCTTTGAAGATACGCAGCCAATGTTTATTCCCTCTGTCATAAATTATTCACCTATTTGTAACAATGCATAATATATTTAGTGTGCATATGAATGGATAATCTATGTTATTGGACAGATTACTCAGCCTCTCTGTCCAGCAGGAAATTTTCCTCACTTGCAAAGGTACAATACTTCTGTACAACATGGTTTTAAGAACATGGACTTCCTGGTTCAGAAACTACATTTCTGCCGTGTTTGACTAAAAATATGTTGAACAGTAGACGGCTTGATTTCTTCGAACGACTTTTTAAGTGATGTGGTCTGCCGGGCCGTTGACCTGAGTATTCGGCCGAGTAGAAGTCATGGGTTTAACAGATTAGAGCTCGCTCAAGAGAAATTTTTGTTATTACTCAGTCATGGAACATTTGGTATTTTTTCGTTAATTTTTTTGTGGCGCGCTACCGGCCTCTCCTGCCCGCAACACATGTTCTAATGCACTCATGGTAGGTAATAAATGAATTGCAGTTTCCTAACTGTCCTCCTCGGTCGCACCGGTGCCGACGTCGATTATAGTGATACATTTGACGAACCAGTGGAAATCGTAATCCTCTCCATGGGCAGTTACAGCCTGCAAACAAAAATAAACAAAAAACAAACGTGACCTTTCTTCACTTGCAAAACAAATATTTTTGGTTCAAGCAGCAATCATACATTCAAACGTTTTGTATAAATTTAAAAGTGTATGTTCCTTAAGTATACTGGTAATTATAAGTTCATCGGGAAAGCAGCACAATTTTTAATTTGTAGGACTAGTTTGGTATTGCAGCAACGGAGCGAAAAAATGAGAGTTGTTTTTTTAATTTCAGGTTAGCCGATTTTAGTTTTAAAACAACTGAATTATTTCAAGAGGGTTGTGTATCCTGTGCTTTATTGTGCTAAATACTTAGGGGCCACGTCCCCGAAAGAAACACTGAAAGGAAGCGAAGCAGTAGTGGTGTGCACGGCGTTGACCCGGTTAAAACGGGCGTCGAAGCGGGTGTTGGAAGACTAGTTTGAAGCTTACATGGCGTAACCTATACTCCAGTAAACGTTTATTCGAAACGCAGAGACGCGGATCGCGTGTAGTATTTCGTGTATGCTTCAGCAAAGAAAAACGAGCCGAAAGAGTGCTTTCACTTGACGTTTGGTTGAGCCTTGCGGCTTGTGGAGAGCGTGAAGTGAAAGAGAAGTGTTTTGCGAGTGGGCGGAGGAGCCGGCAGTTGCGGGCGCTGCAGCGAGCGTGCTGCGGGTGAAGAAGAGAGTGACGCTAGCACGAACTTTCAAGAAAAGCGTGCTAAGGGAGCGCGGCGTTAACGCGCAGCTTAGGCGTGACCTGCATGGCGCCGGTCCAACGCTATCGGCGAGGGGAACGCGTTGCAGTGCGTTCGCACGGACCCACCTACGTACGATTATACACACTTGAGTCAAAGAGCTTCTTCGCAACTTCATTGATTGATATGTAGGGTTTAACGTCCCAAAACCACTATATGATTATGAGAGACGCCGTAGTAGAGGGCTCCGAAAATTTAGACCACCTGGGGTTCTTTAACGTGCACCCAAATCTGAGCACACGGGCCTACAACATTTCCGCCTCCATCGGAAATTCAGCTGCCGCAGCCGGGATTTGAACCCGCGCCCTGCAGGTCAGCAGCCGAGTACCTTAGCCACTAGACCACCGCGGCGGGGCTCTTCGAAACTTCAAACAACCGGCATATTTGTGTGCTTCCTGGGCAAAGGTAATTGAAAAGAGAATGTGTTTTGTTTTGAAAGAAAGAATAGAACGCCTAATAGACGTTCTACGCTAAGAAATTGGCGAATAAGCGCTTCGGTAGATATGAACGTAATGTACGTATAGTTTAAAAAAACGAAGCTTTATATGTGGATGCATTCCTTGGTCCGGCTATATCAAGCGTCCGTCGGGATCCATCCACCACCCTCTCCAATACGTACAGCTGCGGGCGCACGCGTTCCTAGTAACCGGAGCCCTCACCTTTAGAACACTTTGGCGTTGGCAGCTGTCAGCAACAGCTGTGGGCGCGTGCTTGTCTTCAGCCCTAATTGATTGATATGTGGGGTTTAACGTCCCAAAACCACTATATGATTATGAGAGACGCCGTAGTAGAGGGCTCCGAAAATTTAGACCACCTGGGGTTCTTTAACGTGCACCCAAATCTGAGCACACGGGCCTACAACAATTCCGCCTCCATCGGAAATGCAGCCGCCGCAGCCGGGATTCGAACCCGCGCCCTGCGGGTCAGCAGCCGAGTACATTAGCCACTAGACCACCGCGGCGGGGCTGTCTACAGCCCTAGCACCCACAGCTCCCACTTCCTTGACTTGAAAGCGACTTGCCACCGTCTCAATAGAGTGCGTTTGAAACACGTTTGTATAAAGTCCTTAAGGGACTTTGCAGCGTTTGTGCTACCAGCGTTTCTGCAGTGTTTGGGCTCATAAGACGCTGGCAATATGAGCAAGACTACTTACCATGCTCATGATGTGCTCGTGGTCGTGTCACCAGCTTTATATATACAAAACTTGATATTACGTGTCATAAATGGATGACGAAGATATACCACTCATGCAAACATGATAATCCTGAGGTACGTGTCAAGTAAGAACATGCATGAGACCCTCATGATGCGCTCATGGTCGCTTCGCTAGGTTCGCGTGTACCAGAATTGGTATCATGATACGTGATTGTATGATGAAGGTATATCCCTGGTGCAAACATGATCATCATGAAATGCGTGTCACGCAAAACATGACTACAATCTACGCTCATAGTACCCCGATTGCCTTTTTTCTAGCTTCCCATAATCCAAATTTCGTTTTACGTGACGTGAATAGATCAGGAAGGCATTCATTGACGTGACGTAGTGGGGCAAATGTGATGATCATGCTATGCGTGTCAAGTACGATCATAACTACATGCCACGCTCATGATGCCCTTGCGGTCATTTTGCTGGCTTCACATACACCAAATTTCATATTACTTGATATGAATGAATGATGAACGTATGTGACGGGTGCAAACATGACGATGACGACATGCGTGTCATTTGAGAACATGACTACATGCCATGTTCATAGTGCGCTCCTGGCCATTTTGCTAGCTCCACGTTTCTGAAATTTGATATTACGTGACGTAAATAAACGACGAAGATAAATGATACGTCCAACAAGATGATAACTGCATGCGTTTTAAGCAAAACATTACTAAATGCTACGCTCACAGCGCGTTCGCTGCTGTTTCTCTATTTTCACATACCAAATTCGGTATTGTGTGACGTGAATAGGAGAAGACCACAGATACCAGGCGCAAACACGATACTCATGACATGGAAGTCATGTGCGGCATAAATTACGTTCACGCCATAACGTTTTGCTGATTTTATTGTGAGAATTCAACCTTTCCTCTTAGTGCTTTGCATATTATTGATTGCATATATGAGATCCACTAGTTTGCTCGCTGCTGGCTTTTATACGCGAAGCATTTTTAAAAACTTCGGCGGATTTGAGCGTATCTATCTATCTATCTATCTATCTATCCATCTATCTATCTATCTATCTATCAATCAATCAATCTATCAATCTATCTATTTAGCCGCCTAAGACTTTCAGCTGTCCTGGCCGTTTCGATAATGGTATCAATACCAAACTTGGTATGGCATAACACTAATGTATGAAAAAGATATTTGACTAATCGACACATGAAAATCACGACATGTATGTCATGAGTGTCATGGTTTATATTTCACGGTCTTGCAGCTCTTGCAGTAGTTTCGTTCACATGGTATGTTGCAAAAGAGGTATTGTATGACAGCATTGCATGCCGAACACAAGCGACCAACATTAACATGAAAATCAATACATGCGTGTCATGTAACAACATGACTACATGCCACGCTCATGATGCGCTCGTGACCGTTTCGCTAGCTTCACTTATACCAAATTTGGTTTTACGGGACGTAAATGGATGGCGAAGGTATGATACTGGAGCAAACATGATAAACATGCGATACCTGTCATGCAACGACATGACTACATACTACACTCATGATGGGCTCGTGGCCGTTTCGCTAGCTTCAGATATACCAAACTTTGTCGAAAATATGTGACTGG
This sequence comes from Rhipicephalus microplus, assembly GCF_013339725.1. NCBI lineage: Eukaryota > Metazoa > Arthropoda > Arachnida > Ixodida > Ixodidae > Rhipicephalus > Rhipicephalus microplus. The sequence continues at coordinate 48,973 of NW_023610896.1, read as the reverse complement.
TGCCGAATCATGAGATGCGTGTCATGTGAGAATAAGACTGCATATCATAAGTCAAGGCGCCAATATATATCGATGTCATGCAGTGCGCGTTCTGGCCAGTGTTCATTTCGTCGCGTCAAGCCGGCGTTGCCACGCCAGGCACCAGTCTTGCCGTATACTAGCAGGCACGCGCCGCGCTGCGTTGCTTTGCCGCACGCCACGCCATGGTGGTCTAGTGGCTAAGGTACTCGGCTGCTGAATTCCGGCTGTGGTGGCTGCATTTCCGATGGAGGCAGAAATGTTGTAGGCCCGTGTGCTTAGATTTGGGTGCACGTTAAAAAACCCTAGGTAGTTGAAATTTCCGGAGCCCTCCACTACGGCGTCTCTCATAATAAACATATGGTAGTTTTTGGGGCGTTAAACACCCATATATGAATCAAATCAATCTTTGACGCATGCACGTTTCAGCACGTTCGGCATCCCTCCATCATGAAAGAGGGAGACGCAGTGTTTGTTGGGTAACGTATCAGTGCGAAATACAGCGTGTCGCATTTCGCACTGGTTGGGGCAATGTACGCGTGGGAGATTAGAGCACATGCCTCCGCGCGTTATGGTTAGCGCACTCATGGCGCCATCTTGCTGGTAATGGTGAAAACACAATCAATCCCCCCAAGATGCCCGCTAGCAGTGGTACGTGTTAGATATAATCAGCTTGGCGTTCGAAGAATGACGGACGGTATTCTTGGTGTCTAAGTGGGTAACGCTTCGCGCTCACGAAATACAAGACCCAAATTCGATTCTGCGCGCCTGAACTTCTTTATGTTTCGATTTATTTTTTGTATATATATATATATATATATATATATATATATATATATATATATGTATGTATAGGTGTATATATTTATATATATAGGTATATACATATGTATGTATACGTGTATATATATATTTATATATTGTCGCCGTTTTACAAATTACAAAGGGTTTATTTGAAAACACGGACAGTGGAACTCGTAGAGTCACTCTCAAAAGAAGCCCGCTAAGATTGTCGTCTTCTTCACTCGCCTGCGCTGCGCCTCTCGAGCAAATCCGCGATCTTCGTTGTGGTCGCTCTCTGGCTGCTAAATGCAGCTTTGCCCACAGAATCACCCTTCCGCCAGAGTGAGCGTCGTTCCGATGCTCAACAGGTAGAGATGCAGCCGGCGGGTGCTTACATCAATTAGAGTGGTAAAGTTTCATGAAAACCACGTGCACTGTCTCAGGCAGATGCTGGCGACGTTTCGAACAGGAGGAGGCTACGTGCACGGCTTCGTACATCACGTTGCTAATACAGCACAGAACCTTGTAAGGTCCAAATTATCGGCGTAGGTGTTTCACCGAGAGGCTTCACCATCGTACAAGAAACCAAACTCTCACTCTATCTCGTGGTTCATAGGTGACGAATCGATGGCGAAGGTTGTACCATTGGTCGTCAAGTTGCTGCTGGTTGATTATTCTGACGCGGACAAGCTGCCTTGCTGCTTCAGCGCGCTCAGTCAACTCTGCGGCGTCTGTCTCTGAATCATCGCAATCGTAAGGCCGCATGGCGTCAAGCATTGTAGTAACTTGTCTGCCATGAATTAGTGCAAACGGCGTCATTTTTGTTGTTTCGTGGCATGCCGTAAGATACGCGAATGTCATGTACAGCAACATTCGGTCCTAATTCTTGTGTTCCACGTCAACGTACATGCAAAGCATGTCAGCGATTGTCTGGTTAAGATGTTCTGTAAGCCCAGTTGTTTGCGGGTGGTAAGCTGCCGTCTTCCTATGCATTGTGCCACTGAGCGTAAACACAGTGCGCAAAAGCTCGGCTATAAACACGGTACCTTTGTCTGTTATGACAACAGCTGGAGCGCCATGTCTCAGGACAATGTTGTCAATGAAGAACTGGGCCGCTTCAGCTGCAGTGCCACTCGCAATCGCCTTGGTCTCCGCGTCTCGGGTGAGGTAGTCCATCGCCACTACAACCAAGTTATTGCTGCTGTCCGATGTTGGAAATGGCCCCAGCAGATCCATTTCAACTTTAGAAAACGAAGTTTCTAGCATGAGCACAGGATGTAATGGCCCAGTGGGTTTGATATGAGGTACCTTGCGTCGCTGACAGTCAATGTTTGTTCGGACGTGATGTTTCACCTCTGCTGCGATTCTTGACCAGTAATAGTTTTCTTTGATGTGTGTCAGTGTTCTTGTAAAACTGTGGTGGCCCGCAGTAGCTTGGTCATGGCAGGCTTGCAAAATTACGCTGCGGAGAACTTGAGAACTAGCAGCAGATAGCTTCGACGTCTTCACGAGAAATTCTCTTTGTACAGACTTCTGTCCCGTAAACAATACGACGATAAGTTCTCCGAAAACACAATTGGTGCATGGGCGGCACGTTCGTTCAATAATTATATAAGAGATTTGAGCTACCGAAGAGAATTGAGCTACCTACGAAGAGAATATAAGAGAATTGAGCTACCTACGCCCTATATCTCTCACGTCGTGCGTGGGAAAAGTGGCTGAGCACTTCCTCCTCAGCATGGTTGGTCGATACCTCGAAGATAACGACTGCATCCCGCACCACAAGATTGGCTTCCGACCAGGGTTATTCACTCAAGACGCCAAGGTACTCCTAAAGCATCAAATTCTAGATGACGGAAACACTCGGGACACTCGTGCAATACTCGGTCTCGATTTAGAAAAGGCCTTCGATACAATAACGCACTCGTCAATCCTGAAAGCGATCGCAGCCCTCGACCAAGGTCATCGATTTTACTACTTTATCCGCTCGCTCTTTTCTCACTTGACCCACAGTGATCGTCCGCGTAGGAGACCTAGTTTCGGAAGAAGTGGAGCTCGGACAGTGGGGCACTCCTCAGGGATCTGTCCTCTCGCCCACTCTCTTCAACCTCGTGATGATCGGGCTTTCCGAACGACTTTCGAAAATCGACGGGCAAAATCACACTATCTCTGCGGATGATGTAACCATATGATGCTCCACAAGGTCGGATGGCCTCATTGAGTCCGCCCTGCAAGAAGCTATTGACACCGCCGAGTCCTACCTCGACCAAACCGGTCTCAGGTGCTCACCCGCGATGTCGGAGCTGTTGATATATTTACCCAAACGCCGGGGTGCCAAGCCCAAAAGGTGGAAACCTCCGGCGGAACGCAATATCGCCCTCCACACCAGAGATGGTCGTACTGTACCCAGGGTAGACACCATCAAGGTCATCGGCATGATCATCGAGTCCCGCGGAACCAACACTTAAACAGTACACAAGCTCATGACTAAGTCTGAGAATGCCGTACGACTCCTCCGTAGAGTAGCTAACAGACACCATGGCCTCGAAGAAGACAACCTGCTGCGTCTCGTACACGCGTTCGTTTTGTGCCAATTTAGCTACGTTGCCAGCTATACACAAATGGCTACGTGCTGAGCGCGATCAACTCAATGCGCTTATTCGCAAGGTGGTCAAACGAGCCCTTGGCCTCCCTATCATCACTGCAACGTACAAAATCCTCGAGCTTGGCGTACATAACACGCTAGAAGAGATCGCCGAAGCTCAGAAAACGCGCTGCAATCGACCCGACTCACCACCACCAAGGCAGGCCGCCATATTCTGCGTGAGCTCGGCTTCTCCTCGAGAACCAGGGACCCCCAGAGTTGACTCTAATTCCCTGTGAAATCCGCGACCTTATCACGATCACTTCTATTCCACGAAATGTACACCCCGAATAAAACAGAGGCAGACGCCTTGCGCGGGCGACCGCCATTCTCAAGCGCATAGACATAGAAGCGGACAACGTCTCGTTTGTTGACGCCGCTGCCTATCACAACAACCGAGCCTTCACCGCAATCGCAGTATAATCCGCGCAGCAGACTCTGAACTCTGCCACAATCATCGCCCGAAACCCCGAAGTAGCGGAGCAAGTAGCTATAGCTATAGCTTGGCACGACAGCAAACGGGAATTCATCTAAAGCCACTCCAGGCCGGCCATCGGAGCCTTCGAACGCGGAGTCATCTCCAACCAGGCGTTGCGTATCCTGCGCAAAGTGGACCCGAGTGCCCTGAAGCACCACACCGTCATCTGGTTACCCGCCAACTTCGGCCAGGTGCCGTGTGCCCTATCCAACCTAAACGAGATCGTCCATAATGCAGCGCGCGCACTTACCGACCGCACCGCCACAGGGCAACCCCATCTTGCATAGTTACATAAAAATCGGTATGCACCCATTCCGTACAATGACGCAACAAAGCACTTTTACCTGGAACGCCGCATTTTTCCACCCCCCGAACCGAAACTTAACAGACCGTAGACATTAATCCTATGCCTATTACAGACACACATGCACCTAAACATTGCCAATCTTCACGTTTATTATCCTTATGCATACCACAGCGACACATGCCCCCTATGTGGACACACAGTGACACTCGCACACATGCTCGGGGAGTGTAGAACAACTCCTCTCGACTCTACCTCAAGCAATTGGGAGAGGTCCCTCAGGAGCTCACTTCTCGCCGACCAGCAGTGGGCTGTCAAGCAGGCCCACGAAGCGGCCGCCAGGTTACTCCCTGTCGGTCCCCACGTGGAAGACACCCGCTACGCGCTAAGCGCGTCCTGCAGGACTGAACTAAAGATTTTTTTCATTCTATTCAGTTGAGGTACTGATTATCTTTTTGTTGCCGAGAAATGATAGCTGCATCAACAACTCCTTAAAAACCTGTGAATTCATCATCATCTGTAGCCGGTGAATCAATCGGTGACTTTGACCAACAGTTGTCGTTTAAGTGTTGCCTTCAGGACTTGTAAACTACGGCCATGTCGTACTCTTGGAGTCGTAAGCTTCATCGTGCTAAATGTCCAGATAGGTCTTTCAGGTTAGTCAACCGACAAAGAGAGTGATGGTCGCTTACGACTTCGAAACCGCGGCCATATAAGTACGGGCAGAACTTCGCGACAGCCCAAACGACAGCCAGACACTCCTTCTTCGTTGATGAGTTGTTGAACGCGGCGCTTGTCAATGTTCTGCAAGCGTAGGCAACTACTCTCTCCACACCATCTTGGCACTGGACAAGAACACCACCTAGGCCCACATTACTTGCGTCTGTATGAATGGTTGTTGGTGCATTATCGTCGGTGTGAGCGAGGACGGGTGGAGTTTGTAGACGCTGTCGCAGCTCGTTGAACAAAGCTTCTTGCTCTTCACCTCATATAAACGCAACGTCTTCCCTTGTAAGGCGGGTGAGGGGAGACACGATGTGTACAAAGCCTGCTATAAATCACCGGTAGTACGCACAAAGACTCAGAAAACACCTGACCACTCTCTTATCAAGAGGCCTTGCGAACTTTGCCACGGCTGCAGTTCTATCTGGGTCAGGCTTCACAATTTCGCGACGGAACACGTGTCCCAGGAATTGGAGTTCTTTAATGCCAAAGTTCCATTTTTCCAATTTAAGTGCGAGTCTAGCAGACCGTATGGCTTGAAGGACTGACAATAGCCGCTTTAAACGTTCTTTAAACATAGCCAAAAAAAAACAACACGTCGTCGAGGTACACAAGGCATGTTTTCCATTTCAGGATGGACAGATAGGTATTGATTAGGCTCTGAAATGTAGCTGGCGCTGAGAATAGACCGAGAGGGAAGACTTTGAATTCATAAAGCCCAACTGATGTCACAAAGGCGGTCTTTTCTCGGTCGCGCTCATGTACTTCTATTTGCATGTATCCACTTTTAGGGTCCATTGACAAAAAAGTAGCGCGCATGCCGTAGCCTGTCCAAAGAGTCATTGATCCCTGGTAATAGATAAACGTCTTTTTTGTAACGTTGTTCAGCTTACGATAATTGATGCGGAAACGCAAACTGCAATCTTTTTTTTCACAAGTGCCACTGGCGATGCCCAAGGACTCCTTGATGGTTCGATTACATCAACCTCTAGCATCTTCTTGACTTGCTGCTGGATTACCTCACGTTCTTTGTGAGCGACGCGATATGGGTTCGGTCGGATCGGTCTTGCTGTGTCTTCCGTAATGATGCGATACTTAGTCATAGGCGTTCGAACCACTCATGATGTCGATGAGAAGCAGTCCTTGAACTGGTTGTGCAGCTCCATAAGACGGCATGTTTCAGTCGGTGTTAGACTCGGACCGATATCGACTGGTGGTGTCTGCGGAGGTGATTGGGCTGTGGCCTTTCCCTTGCATAAGAAGACAGTCGTGAGAGTAGTAGAGCACTTCGAGGTACGCCACAGCCATGCTTTTACCGATGTGCCGGCGCTCATTCGTGAAGTTGGTCAGAAGCACCTCTGCGGGTGCATCCACTAAGATGACAATGCCGCGAGCGATGGCAATGTCTTGGCAAAAAAGAAGGGCTTTGATGCATTCGGGTATGGCGTCTGTATTACAGTGCACGCCCCAACACACAGAAACAATACTACATGACAGTGATGGAACGCAGACGTCGTCGTCGACCACACGTAACACCCCGGGTGCTTGGTCTGGATCATGGGTCACAGGCTTGTGAGCAGCGAACGTAATCACACCATCACGTACGTTGACCACACCACCGTAATCTCTCAAGAATTTCATTCACAGTATCTTAGGTTTGAAGCACTCCGGTAGGATCAGAAATGTGGCTACAAAAGCCACATTCTCAATCGTGAGTCTTGCTGCAGATTTTCCCGTGGTGTCAATATCTGGCCTCCAGCATTTCGGATATAAGGGCCCGTCCATTCCACCCTGACTTTTTTTGATTTCGTCTGCCAATCGTTCACTCATTATGGAAAGGTCTGCACCCGTGTCGACTAAGGCTGTCACTTCAACGCCATCAATTGTCACAGTGAGGTTGGCAGTCACAGTTTTTCCGGCGGAGTCTTCATCGCCGTTTTTTATGTGTTTCGGCAGCAGCGGGGGATTTTCGGCAATTCGACGGCTTGCAACCTTCACCCCAAAGGCCGCTGCTTTCAGTTTCCCTGCCGTGGGCTGCAAGACTGACCTCTGACGGCGTCAGCAAAACAACGATGGCTTGATGAACCAAAACAAGCCGGGTATGGTGAGCACGTCCGGAAAGTAGAAGAGCCTTCCCGCCTGCCAGCCCTGTCGTCGTGCATGGGGGCATGGCTTTCGTCAAACTGTCGACGCGAAGCGGTAGGTGCCCTACCGTGGGGTTCAGCTCGGCGATGTTAACAAAAACGGTAAATGTGCCCTGGATCTCCACAGTTGTAGCAGAGTGGCCACCGACCTGCAAAGCGCCATATGTCGGTCTTCCGCATATAGGGTCGTCTGACAGAATGCTGCTGAGCCCAGGCTGCCACAGGATACGGTTCGAGGTACTGCCGCACTGTCATGGGTGTGGGTCAATGACCTGCATCTGCATAGCTGTATCTGTTCGGTTGGTAGGATACTTCTGGAGCCAATGAACGACGCACAGCGTCTGCATAGGTACACGAGTGTGGATGGTACGGCGGAGCGAAATATCGCTGAGGAGAGGCAAACGCTTGTCGAAGTTCATGGTGAACGGCTTCAGCGACGGGGGCTACCGTGGACTGATGCTGCGAGGGCGCCTGTGACTGCAAGGTGTACTTTGCGTTCTCCTTCGTAATCTCCTCACTGCACGATCTGTCGAATCAGGTGACGTAGAGAAAAAAAAAATCGTCGTTTGCGGCAAGTGCGGCGGTACCTGCAGCTGTGCCGGTGGCCGAGCGATCAGACTGTCGGTACCGTTGCTGACGCGCATGCTATATTGCGGAGGCCTTCCTGATGAACTCGTCCACTGTTGTTGGCGGATTGCGCACAAGACCAACAAATAGCTGCTCTTTGACGCCCCTCATGAGATGGCTTAGCTTTTGAGCATCGGGCATGTTGGGGTCCACGCGGTGGCACAGACGCACCATATCCTCAGCAAACATGGCGACGCTTTCATGCAGCTGTGGGGTGCGTCTTCCAAGAAGGCGTTCTGCATTTTCGCGTTGGAACGGGTTACCAATGGTGTGAAGAAATCAGCGACAAAACTCCTCCCATGTCGTCATTGTTGCCTCGCCATTTATAATCCATGTCTTCGCGCCGTCTTCATGGGCGAAGTATACGTGGAAAAGCTTTCCATCGAGACTCCAGTAGTCCAGTAGTTCTGTTTAGCTACCCGTTCAAACTGCTCAAGCCAGTGTAGCGCATCTTCGTTCGGCCGGCTATGAAATCGTTCAGAATTGCACATATTCTTGACCGTCACCTGTGCAGGACTCCTTGAATATGGCACTTCATGAGTAGGGGTGGTTGTCGGAAGTGTCGCTCCTTCTAAAAAGCCCAATTCTTGTTCGAGAACTTGAAGGCGACGGCTTGAGCGGTGCACAGGCGTCTACACGTGTGGCTGTCTCGTAGGGCTGGATTCAGGGCTTCTCACAGGGGTACCGATCATGAGGTGGTAGTACCCAGCTCCTCCACATGTGTGGCGGGTTAGAAATTACAGAGGGTTTATTGAAAAACATGTACAGTGGAACTTGTAGAGACGTTCTCAAACGAAGGCCGCTAAGATTGTCGTCGTTATTGTTGTTGTTGTTTCTCTGTGCAAATGGCTCGTACCCAAAGAAGGGGATTGGCCGATTATAAGGTGAATTTGACGACTTCTCCGGAGTACAAACACTTGTTATTTCCCTGGTGCAGTGAACTGAAAATTCAAGGATGATGGAAGTTGTCATCACAAAATTTCGTTGCCGCGTTACCTCCCTCAATTTTTACTTGCATAGATCAGGCATATTGAATTCCCCTATGTGCATTTATTGTAATCAAGAGGAAACAATCAGTCATTTTTATAACATTGTCGCGTTTTGATTCATTCAGCGAAAGCATAATAGCACCACCTCTACAAAGACTGGGCATGCAACTATCACAACCTGATCTTCTTTCATTTGGAGCCTCTACACTGGGTTTCAGCCACAGGGATGTTTTATTCGCCGTTCAAGAATACATCACAGCGACTAAACGATTTTCTTGCTAAATTGCTGTCTCACTACTTTTCTTCTTTTTTTTCTACAAACTTGATATCGGTATTTCAAATCAAAATTAAGTTACAAAAAAAATTTGTAGGAATGACGCAATGCTGAAAGTTTAGATGGTCGTCTTCTCGAGCAAATCTGCGATCTTCGTTGTCGTCGCTATCTCGCCGCTAAATGCAGCTATGCACTTGGCAGTATATATATATATATATATATATATATATATATATATATATATATATATATATATATATATATATATATATATATATATATATATGTGTGACGCTATGATGAATGGGAGACGTGGCCTGGCCCATGTTTATTCTGTTCTGCACTTCTTCCTCATCTACTTCTCCTAACCATCCCTGCCTTCTTACGTCACACGATTCCCCCTCCCCCCGAAAGTCCTGCACGGGTCCATCGTCCGCTGCTCCGGTGTACTTAGGAATGGGAAGGTCATCTGATGCTGCTGTCATGATGCTTGGTGGTCTTGGTGGTCCTCGTTCTTCTGTGGTCCGCGTTTGGTCACTGCGTCTCGCTGAGGTCTTCGATGATGATGGCCGGGCGATGAAGTGGTTGCGAGGTCTTCATCCTGTCGACTTGTGTGACGCTATGATGAATGGGTGACGTGGCGTTGCTCATACTCCATGTTTATTCTACTCTGCACTTCTTCCTCATCTACTTCTCCTAACCATCCCTGCCTTCTTACGTCACATATATATATATATATATATATATATATATATATATATACGTATTATAATGAAGAGTGGCATCTCCGCCGGCGGCAAAATTAAGCCAAAGGAGTCCATACTATTGCTATCACTATAACACTAATACCTTCAGATTTTCCAGCAGCACACCTATGGTGGTCTCCGGCTTGCGAGTGTAGAAGCTTGGGCTCGCTTGTCCGGGCTCGTTATGGTTAATTATGGCAGCTGTTCCCTAACATGTGCATCTTTCTAGGTTCCACCTGAACACGACAATACGCAAGCGCAACACATACACAAATTAAGCGGCATATGCGTAAGTGCTCGATCTCTGGCACCATCATGGTTTCAGCATGATCATCTTGTCGAGATGAATAACAAATGTGTGCACGTGTTGTCATATGAATGTTGAAGTACGGATTGGGCTTTTCTTTATCCTTATGTGAACGTATAAATTCCGCCATTCTGCAAATTATACCAGTTGGAAGTCAGCACTCATTTTGCGTGTGTTATTTATTACTATGTTCTGACACTGTGAAATAATATTTCTGGTGTGTGGTGTTTCCAAACCAATTCTTTTCTTTATATTACATTCAGCAACTTTGGCAAAAAGCGAATTACTGAAGATAATCTTTTTTGTAAATACCGAGTACTCCTCCAATTGTTTAATACAATACCGGTCATGTGGGCGCATGACTCAATCTATGGTCCCCTAAAAGTGGCAGAATAAAAAGCTTTGTTCGTGTTGTGTAATGTCGTGATACGAATGTTGTCAACATTGGTGACAGAACAGGATGCCTCGATTGCATTGTAGGAATCGTTGAAATTGCTGCCTTACAATTGGTCACCAGTGACATCACTAGAAGGAATGCTTAATTTTTAACCTTCAGTCAACCCATGTTTTCAAGTAACAGACAAAATTATACGGTTGCGTCTGTCTTCGCCATCGTGTAAGCGAAGTTGTCACAAGGTCGCGACGTGGGCGAAGGGATAAGTCTATAAGCAAGTGATGAAACGCTTTATTCTGCCGAACTTGTGGCCAAGAAACTGAACGTTAGACTACAGCAATATAAAGTGCACTGAGCGCCGATTCCATTGTGTACAGTTTATGAACTGACAAGTAAGTGGTGAAGCGCCTCGGCACTTAAACACGTCCGCTGGAATATTCTAACATTACCGCTACCGGCCACGCAGGTTCCATAGAAGCTTCAATGTTCGTGAAGCAGGGTATCTTAAAAAACAATCTAATACAAGCTTCTCGAACGTTGCAGGCATGGTTACCGGTCAGAATTACTAACAGTGTAAAGGGCCATAACAAAACTTAAGAAAGGAATATAGCAATATTCTTACAGGCGCTTGTTTCTTGTGTCCTTACATCAGTAATTGAATGTTCATTGTACAGTCATATAGGAGAGCTAGCTTGCCTAATATCTCATAGTGTTTGACTGCTACAGCACCATTTAACGAGAGTGTACCCACCCACGTTGACGATTAGTGACACATCTTCAATGTGACGACTAACGACCATCATGAATGATTCAACGAACCCTTGTGGTGAAAGATCTCGGTGGCAGCCATAGTAGTTCACAGTGAGATCTGAGTGAGAGAAAGCGGTGTGACAGGCAAAAGATCCTCACTGAATAGACGCCAAACTTAGGCTAAGATTGTTGTTATATTTAAGCTTACTGAATGCCATTGCATGACTAGACTGAAATGCAACGCAGCTGATGTCTTTACTGCTGGCGTGCCATGATTTTTATGGGGTTAGTGTAAGCGAGGAATGTGGAGTTACAGCCAGGCGAGACAAAGCCATTTTGAGTATGGATGGATGTTATAGGTGAAGCAGATGCTACTTGATATATTGTACACTATAGTTGCGGACACACTAAGATGCTTGAGCTAAGGTCGCCATCTAAGGCATCGACAAAACTGCACTCCTCTTATTATTAACGCACCGATGGGGAAATGCGCGAAGAAACCACGCGTTTAAGAGAGAGAGAGAGAGAGAGAGATATAAAGATGCAAGGAAAGGCAGGGAGGTTAACCAGACGCACATCCGGTTTGCTACCCTGCACTGGGTAAGGGATAAAGGGGAGAAAAGAGGTTGCAGAGAGTTGAGAAGGTACACACAATCATGAGCACACTCGCGGAGCACACACAGTCTACAGGCGGTCGCTCAGGTTTGTTGACAATAGGTAAATTGGCAGTGCTTTAGTTGCTTTCTGCGCAACTTAGGCAGATGCCCAAGGTCCTAGTATCTTCTGCACACAAAATGGTCCGGGGTCAAGTAGATTCAAAACCATCCGGAGCTGGCATCGCTGTGTGTCGTAGCAAGCGCTGCTGCACAGGACGTGTTCGATGGTCTCTTCAGCTCCGCAGTAGTCGCATGTAGGAGTGTCTGCCATACCAATGCGGAAGGAGTACATCTTTGTAAATGCAACACCCAACCAAAGGCGGCATAACAGTGTCGCATCAGAGCGGGAAAGTTGTGATGGTAGTTTTAGCTTGAGCGAAGGATCCAGTTCATAAAAATGACACCTTTGGAAGCTGGTAGACGACCAGAACGTGCGTGTGAGATCTCGAGCCAGCAAGTAAAGTTGTCTTGCTGCATCATTCCTTGATAGAGGAATCGGGACTACACGGGTTCATACATGGGCTGAGCGGGCTGCATCATCGGCTAATTGATTTCCGGTAATACCGATATGTCCAGGCAGTATCACGCGTTTAAGAAGTTAATGTGGATGTCATGGCGATGATGCTTTACTTCACTTTACAAAGAGAGAGTGTTAGATATAAAAGGCGCGTTTGTGATGGCACCAGATTATGTTGCCGTGGCACAGTGAATATCGTGCCTGGTATATGTGGTCGTGAACCGAAAGGTCATCGGCTCAACTCAGCTTGGTGAAAGCTTTTTTTTAATTTATGATCATGCCTATTTTACGTTTGAGTCTTGGTGGACTCCTTCGTGTAAGTAAGAGCTGTTATAATAGGTAGCCACGTGGTTCACTGAAATACTTATAAGAGACTCTGCGACTGTTTCAGTTTCTCGTGTTGAGGCTGCGCGCAGGACACAAGCAAGCGAGTTTCTTTTTGAGCAAACGTGATCACCAATAGTAGAGATGATAACTGAAAGTGGCGCTATTTACACTAACAGAAATTTTATTCACAAAAATTCTTCCTCCTCCCCGAAGTGAATAATGATGAGTGTGGCTAAAACTCGAATGCTTATCGGTGAAATCATGAAACTCTTGCTGGAGCCCGTTGGTATAGCGTTTGCATAGTACCGTCCGTTGCATCTGGAGGAGATGGTAGAGAGGTTGTTGTGAGACAGCAAGTGGTCGCATGCTTTACTCCTGTTGCGGAACGAGGGATCGATACGTCGGGACCCTCAACACCAGGTGGTGACTGCTATGAGCGCTTGAACGCCGCCTCCTGCGCCCACTTCTATTAGCGGTTCTCTTAACGCTGCTTCTGTGCCTACTCTGCTTCGCGGCTTCGCAATTCAGGATTCTCCTGTACACTAGCTCGCTTTGCTATGGCTGCGCAAGCCCTTGCCACTGCCGCCATGTCTTCATCGAAGCTTGTGCTGGCTTGCGATTTCGGCGACATGGGCGGCTTGCACGTGGGGCTCGTGAGCTCTCACCGCGCGGTCTTGGTGGCGTGTCTCTATTGCAACTACTTTTCGAGCTTTCCGTGTCACTGCCTTCACGTCCAATGTGCACGAAAGATGAGTAGTAGGGTGGAAACGTAAATGCATGGAACTGCCAGTGACGAGAAAGCTAGCGCGCAAAAGCACTCGTGCTACGTAGGCGCAGCCCACTGTCACTTGTCTCTCTAAGTAGAGCATGCACCCGCGTATGCAGCAAATCAGCGGAGACATAAAAGTACAAGTGTGTGCCACGCTGGATGGATGGATCTTGCTTGAACCTCTTATTTATGCACAAGACCGCATTGCCGAACGTCAAACCCGAGACCATAATATCTTTCTAAATCTGTCTCACAGCGCCATACCTATTGTAGTTCCACAGTTCCCTATTTTTATTGCAGCTGCATTCCTGTTACCCTTAATTATTACGTATCTTTCGTGCTCCCTTGCGTACTCAGCACCGCTATTTAAACCATACGCCTGAATATTTGTATTTATTCATTATTTTAGCGTGACTTTCTGTACCTCTTGCTTATTGCCTTTGTTATCAATAAAACTCTTGATTGCCTATTTTTCTCTACTGAGCTTCAAATTTAACCAATCTTCCTCATTACCACAGATGTCTATCAATCTCTGCAGATCTTCCTTGTTGTCGGCTAATAATACGATATCTTCTGCATACGTCAATGCTGGTAATGATGTTGAATGTGTTTTTCTTGCTTGGCAAGAGAGAGGCTGAAGCAGAGTCGGCTTCCCTCTAATTTGGCTTCTAGTCCCTGTAGATACAGCATAAATAACAATGGTTACAAGGGACATCCCTGTTGAAGTCCATTTAGTATTTCTATACGTTCAGATAGCTGTTATTCTCATTTGATAACAAGCTTGTTACTTTTATATATATCACTTATAAGATTAGTTATTCCATCTTCCACATCTAGTATGTCTAGTATTCCCCGCGAGTCTTCTTGAATCACATTAGCGTAAGCTCCCTTGATATCTAGAATTACCAGCCACAGTGGCCTGTGTTCTGTTTCTGTAATTTCAGTACACTGCATCAATGAAAACAGATTGTCCTCTAACCTCCTTCTTTTACGGAACCCATTTGTAGTTCTCCAAGCACCCTCCCCCACATTTTCCACTCATGTCTATAGTCTCTCCTTTACTATCTGCATCATCAGCCGGTAAACTACTCATGAAACTTTTATAGGACAGTACTTGTTCATATCGGCTTTGTCTCCCTTTCCTTTGCATATCATGCTCATCCTGCTTAGTTTCCACCCATTGGGGGCTTCACAATTCACTATTGCTTCGCTCGCTGCCTCTCTTAATGTTTGCTTAGAGTTTGGTCCGAGCTTCTTTATTAGCATATTTGGGATGCCATCAGGGCATGGTAATGTGTCATATGGAACCCTTTTATCCGCCCTTTCTCACTCTCGTTGTCCTAGTAGAGCCACTGCGCTACTTGGTCCATCATCATCCGGTAGGGTGTATGCAGTGCTTCCTTGGTGTTTAAATTTTTCTGTCATTATAGTTTTCATATATTCCATTGCGTTACCCTCTTTAGTCTGACCCCTTGAACGGTAGTTATAAACCCTCTCTTTCAGGCTTGTCTTATTACTCAGAAATTTAAGATGGTTCCAAAACTTTGCTGCTGCATTTCTATCCTTTTTGCTTACTTATATTCTTCTATCTTTTCTGTTTACTTTTTGTTGCCTTGAATGTCAGCGTGCCACCTTAGAGGGTGATTTATGAAATATTTCACCTCTTCTTCTCTAGCGGTTACCTCGGAAAGTAGTGAACACGGCGTGCCTACAAACTTGTCCCTAGCAAGATATGATGCGGCCCTAGTATTACCTTATTGAACAGAAGTATGTGAAATATGGCAAGAGTGAAAGTTGTAATTTCAAATATCGCATACCAGTTGGGAAATCGCAGTCATCTTCGTACTTGTTGCAACCTGCGAAAAATAAAGAATTCCGGCGTTATATACCAAGAACTAACCTGCCATGTAATATATTGTCGGCCCTTTCTAAAACGCATCAGCGGTAGCTAACGATTAGCACCACCCTCTTTATTTCGCGTTGTAATGTTGCGCCTAACAGAGGTAGAGTGTGTCGCACAATTCTCTTAAAAAGTTCAAACTTGAACGCCTGTGACTTCGTGTTCGTGAGAACATCAGTCAGCTTACTGCTTTGAAATGTTATAAAACACATACATTAGTGAAAAAAAATTCCGAGTTTTTATAATACTAACAACAATATATAAATCACCTGCACTGTACTCTTCATTTAAGGAAAGCCATTTCATACCATTTGGTAGAGAGCTCGACTTCAAAAATGCAATAAACCGTTCAAAATTGGTATCATGATTGACTAAGTTTTCTCTTTACCTCGTTACTATCTCGCTTACGAAATTTGTCTTGATTTTAAAGTATTTTTTTATATAATGTGTCAGCCCAATAAAAAACACATTACTTTTAAGCGCGAACAAAAATGCAAAAAGGGAGATTAAGGTGTCACCAAGAAATGTAATTTCCTAGAGCGCTATTATTTGTCCCAAAGCAATGATAAACTAATTGAATCGTTGGTGGGTTTTAACGTCTCAAAACCACCATATGATTACGAGAGACGCCGTAGTGGAGAACTCCGGAAAATTTTGACCACCTGGGGTTTTTTAACGTGCACCCAAATCTGAGCACATGGGCCTACGACATTTCCGCCTCCATCGAAAATGCAGCCGCCGCAGCCAGAATATGAACCCGCTACCTGCAGGTCAGCAGCCAAAAACCGTAGCCACTAGACCACCGCGGCGGGGTAAAGCAATGGTAAACTGCAAACCCGTTGACTGACTTCAAATTAGTTTGAAGTCAGTCCCACGGCGATGGTGCTTGACGAGGAGCTGGCAAATAATTTATTTCTAAGGGGCTGCAATAACTTTGTGTAAGTTCGCAAGCAGTGCGTTTGTGCGCATGCACATATATATTCTTTTTCTTTTAATTCTACTAGTTCCCCGCCAAAGCAGTTTGTCGTATTTACGTCGCTGTAGTACACAGGCAAGCAAATTAAAAAAAAACATTTTGAGGAGAGGGAAGGTTGAACCCCCACCACTGTTCACTTTGGCTACAATCATGTGCTTGCCACATGACCTGCAGGTGGCGAGATTGTATCTCGGTCGTGGTGGTCCCATTTCACAGAGGCGAAGTGCAAGGAGCCCGTGTGCTGAGATCATTGTGCATGTGAAAAAAGCTCATGTGGTCGACATTCCCGGAACCCCGAACTAAGGTGTTTGTAATCACAATACCTAGTTTTCGGACAAAATACGTGAATAATTACTTAAAACTATGTTTTTGCGAAGTCTGGTCAAGCTCAGGAAAAAACTGTAGTAGGACACTTAGAAATGCTGAATTACTGGAACAACTATTTATTGATTTATTTATTTTCAAATACCACAATCCCGTTATGAGAACTTCAAAAGATAGGAATACACATTATGACTAGCCGGGCAAAAGAAAACAATGTAAGATTACATATATGTTCTTGCACAAATAAAACGCAGATATAAAATGCAATGTGCTTCAAGAAGAACTGAAATAACGCATCAAGTTTACTTGCAACTGCTAATACGACGAGTAACCCATCGCTACAAAGTTAGTTGAAATTTAGCTTTCATTTAGCAGGGAATTTACCGCCACAACTCAGACATTGATTATACTATATTTTCTAAAGATATCTCTTTTAAATGCGCCACTCGTTGTGCACTGCTCTTCGCCCCTTTGCTGGCCTTCCTCACTCAGACACGGGTGCATCCAAACAGAGGAGCGGTGCATGTCTCTTTGAGCGCTTCGGTTCCCACTAAAGGATGCGGCATCTAGCGTCGGCTGCTTTCTCGTGCAAGTGTTTTGTACATACGTTGTAAAGTGAACAGTTTTGTTTCCCTGTGAATGCCCTTTCTCTTGCTTCTGCCTGGATATTCCCTGCCCGCCATTGGACCTAGCGACACGCTACCCAAGATACCATGGGGCCTTTCGTAACTTCTTGTGTTTTGTGAGGGCTCTCTTTTTTTGGAAACTGAATTGTAAGGCAATGTTTTTTGTATCACATTTCTTTGCGATTAACGAGATGGATGACATAATATTTCGGATTCTCCCGCAAAAGAGCAGTTCAGAAGAATCGGTAATATACTCAACGGTTCTAAAATATTTGTTGTGTTCATGTGGTAGGAAGTCACCAAAAACTGCGCCAGGGTTGCTAATCCTGCTTTGGTCAAGGAGTGCATTGCCGACTTGAATCACCAGTGAGTTCACACCCTGGACTTTTTTAAAATGGAAGTGTTTCATGCCGGGGTCCACGAAGGCTTCGCTCACAAATTTCTTTCATGGATATGTTTTGTTGATATTGACACAAGTACAAGTTCTGAAAGTATTATTTTCATAGATGCTGGCAGGCTTGTATGCGCCGCTGCTCAGAAGAGGACAAAGATGCGCATGCAGAGAAAAACGATAAAGTCGTATTGCCGTTGTTCGAATCAGTTTGACGTCCTTGTGTGCCATTATCTACAGGTTACACTTACATTGTAGCGTGACAAATGGTGGAGGTGCTGGGTAATAGTCTATGGACTGTTACCACAAGGAAGCTCTCAGCTCCAACATCGACGCCTTGGTAGAAACAGCCAACCTTCGACGCAGTCGGCGGCAACTAGGCTTACCACCCCAATTCAGCCCTCTTCCGGAAAGCTCAAGAACCATGGCATATGCGACAACTGCAAGCCAGACTGAAAAGAGCGCGACTCCGCCAGCTCCATTGATTGATAAGTTGAGTTTAACGTCCCAAAACCACCATATGATTATGAGAGACGCCATAGCGGAGGGCTCAAGAAATTTCGACCACCTGGGGTTCTTTAACCTGCACCCAAATCTGAGTTCACGGGCCTACAAAAATTCCGCCTCCATCGGAAATGCAGCCGCCGCAGCCGGGATTTGAACCCGCGAACTGCGGGTCAGCAGCCGAGTACCTTCGCCATTAGACCACCGCGGCGGGGCTCCGCCAGCTCCATGGCTACCAGCCTCTCGAATGCCAAAGCCCTTCCATGGGGAGCCCTACGAAGACGTTGAAGACTGGCTGGACCAATGCGATCTAGTCGCCGTCGCCAACGAGTGGGACGAGCACCAGAAACTGCGGTATGTCTATATCTACCTGGAGGATTCGGCACGTATTTGGATCGAGAACGACGAGGCTGCCCTGACAACCTGGGCGGTGTTTTGCACCCAGGTGCGGAACACGTATGGTAGCGCCGACCGGAAAGAACAAGCCGAACTTCTCCTCAATTCTCGCAATCAAAGGCCCAATGAAAGCGTGGCCATGTTCTTTGAGGAGATGTCTCGTCTGTTCCGTCGAGCGGATTCTGCAATGACGGAAGACAAAAAGGTACGCATTCTGATGAGGGGTGTCAAGGATCAGCTGTTTGCAGGGCTTGTAGGAAACCCACCAGCTACCGTGACAGGATTCCTCCGTGAAGCGATGACAATGGAGCAAATGCTAAGACAGCGGTCTTCGCAGTATAAGCGGTCCGACAACCTTGCATGTCTGTCAGCACCCTTGGTAACACCCGATGTCACGAGCGTGAAAGACCTTGCTGAGATAGTACGTAGCATTGTACGCGACGAGCTGCAAAAGCTTCACGCAGTGCCTTCACAGCCTCAAGTGGCTGCTCTGACAGACGTCGTCCGTGAAGAGATGCGGCAGCTGGTACGACCATTAGTTCCACCTTCAACCGAAGTTCCTCTGCTAACGTACGCGGAAGCTGTACGCACTCCGGCACCGGCAGCCAGCTATTTCCTCCGACCGACAAGCCTGCAGATGCTGCGACACTTTTCGGGCCTACCATACTATGAAACCAACGACCGACTTGTCTGCAGATGTGGCAGTACTTTTCGGGCCCGCGACACTTATAAGAATCCGCGACCTAATTTGCGGAAATCTAGCGTGTGGTGCGCTTCCGGCAATCGGCCACTATGCTACCACTGTGGTGAGTCAGGTCACTTGTACCAGGAGTGCTCGTACAGACAGAAGGGCCTACCTGGATTTAGGTAAGACGCTCATCGGCCCAGGGACGCGGAACGACCCCGCGCCATCACACAATACTTAGCAAGTGTACCGTCTCCGAAAGTTCAGCGGCACCAATCACGCTCTCCGTCTCCTCGACGCTCTACGTCCGCGAATTCAAACTCTACTTTCGCCGATATTGTTGCGGGACGATCGGCTAGGTCCCAAGTCCAAGCCGGGGAAACTAGAATCAGCGGCCTCCGGGGGTGGGACTGCTGTGAAGCTATCGTCAAAACAGCCTCCTCCGACCCATCCGCCACCCTTCGACGATTTCTTTCAGCCGACACCTCACATCGCGGACGAACCCGTTTCTGCTGATATTGCCGTCCTTGTCGACAATCGTCCAGTGACTGCTCTGGTCGACACCGGCATCGACTACTCAGTTATCAGCGCTGAAATTGTGGCTGAACTCAAGAAAGTCACGGCTTTTTGGGGGCATGGACCAAACCTTCCGACAGCAAGCGGTCACCTCTTAACACCAATCGGGAGATGCACCGCAAGGCTGCAGATCTGTGAGTCGACGTTCGTTGCTTCTTTCATTGTGCTTCCGGAATGCTCTCGGAAAGTTATCCCTACATGGATTTCCTTCGCGAGCACGGCGCTGTTATAAATCTTCGATACTGCCTCATAACGTTTGCTGACGACTATGCCCGAAGCCTAGAGATACTGATCCGCAGGAGACTGCGCTTAACATTGTCGACGACACCATCACACTTCCGCCACGCACCCGAATGTTCGTTACTGTACAGGGTGACATAGGCCATGACAGTAGTGGTATCGCTGAAGCCAACCTTTCGGTGCTCTTGTCTCAGCAAATCTGCGTTGCCCGCGGTATAATTCTATTTAAACGTGGGACGACTAAGTTGTTGGCCACCAATTTTAGTGGAGGATACGAACATTTGGCCTAGCGAACAGCTTTCGCTCATTTCGAAGCCATTGACGATAAAGCGTGTACGGCGATAGCTCCAAATTCTGCAGCCGTTGAAAGTGACACCGTGGTAGCCAATACAGTCGATGTCAATCCGAAGCTGTCATGTGCGCAGAAAGAGCAAGTTTGCTGTATCCTTCGCATGTTTAGTGACTCTTTCGCGTCTACATTTAAAATAAAACAAACGCCAACCGTAAAGCACCACATCGTCACTGACCATGCTGAACGACCCATACGTCAGCACGCCTACCGTGTATCACAATAGGAATAAGAGGCAATACTTTCTCAAGTGAGGCAGATGCTCGAAGATGGTGTAATCCAACCCTCGAACAGTCCATGGTTATCCCCCGTCGTACTAGTAAAAAAAAAAGGATGGCACTCTCCGATTTTGCGTCGATTACCGCAAACTAAACAAAGTCACAAAGAAAGACATTTATCCGCCTCCGCGCATCGACGACTCACTAGACCGCCTCCGACGCGCCCGATGCTTCTCCTCTATGGATTTGTGCAGTGGCTACTGGCAAATCGAAGTTCATGAAAGCGATCGAGAGAAAACAGCATTCATAACGCCTGACGGTCAGTACGAATTCAAGGTGCTGCCTTTAGGTCTCTCTTCTGCTCTTGCAACATTCCAGAGATTGATGGATACAATGCTTTCCGGTCTCAAGTGGGAAGCATGCCTTGTTTACTTAGACGACGTCGTTGTCTTCTCCCAAACGTTTAGGCAGCACTTGCAGCGACTTATATCTGTGTTTGCTGCAATTCGCACGCAGGCTTATTACTGAAACTAGAAAAATGCCATTTTGGTTACAACGAAATAAAGTTCCTCGGCCACCTTGTTAGCCCTGATGGTATTCGGCCGGACCCAGACAAAATATTGGCTGTCGCCAATTTTCCACCACCTGCCAACAAACGTGGTGTACGTCGTTTTTTAGGCCTCTGCGCATGCCACAGACGCTTTGTGCAAAATTTCGCGTAACATTGCCGAACCCCTTACTCTTCTGACAAAAGAAGCTGTTCTCTTTGTGTGGGGCCCTGAGCAAACACGCGCTTTCTTCGAGCTCCAGCAGCGTCTCCAGTCTAAGCCCTTACTCGGACACTATGACGAATATGCCGACACTGAACTACACATAGATGCCAGTAACATCGGCGTTGGTGCATTCCTCGTCCAGTGGCAAGGCGTCGTCGAACGCCCTATTGCTTATGCGAGCCGGATTTTATCATCTGCGGAAGCGAATTCCACAACCACTGAAAAGGAGTGCCTAGCTGTTGTCTAGGCAATAGCTAAATTCAGACCGTACCTGTATGGTCGCCCGTTCAGAGTTGTTACCGATCATCATGCGCTCGGCTGGTTGGCGAACCTTAAAGACCCTTCCGGACGTTTGGCCAGGTGGAGCTTACGCCTTCAGGAGTTCGATTTGACAGTCGTGTACAAGTCTGGCCGGAAGCATACTGACGCGGACTGCCTTTCCCGAGCTCCTCATAGGGCAGCGTCAGGTGATCACGATCTGGACGGCTGTTTTCTCTGCGCCGTCAGTAAAGCCGACTTGGCTGAACAGCAGAAGAACAATTCAGAGCTTCGATGATTCATCGAATATCTCGAAGGCTGTACGCCGCGTCCACCACCAGCATTTGCCTACTTGCCATCATCGTTCTGCGTTCGCAGAAATATTCTCTATAAAAGAAACTTCGACCCTTACGCGACTGAGTACCTGCTCGTCGTCCTGCAAGCGTTACGATCCGATGTTTATGTCCGCCTGTCACGATGAGCCTTCCTCGGGCCACTTAGGATTCACACGTACCTTGGCCCAGATTCGTTAACACTATTACTGGCCTAAGCTCAATCGAGACGTGGAGTATTACGCGAAGACGTGTCACGAGTGCCAGCGCTTTAAAGCACCACATCAGCGCCCAGCCGGCTTTTTAAAGCCCGTCACTCCTCCGTCACAACCGTTCGAACAAATTGGCATGAATCTACTCGGACCTTTTCTCAAGTCTCGTGACGGCAACCACTGGATTGTAGTCGCTACTGATTACATGACGCGCTACTGCGAAACGAAGGCATTACAACGTGGCACCGCCATTGAGACTGCCCACTTTTTTATGAAGAACATCGTCCTCCGACATGGAGCACCAGCAGTTCTCATAACTGATCGTGGCACAGCTTTTACCGCCAGGATGATAGAATACATCATGCAGCTTAGCGGCACAGCACATCGAAAAACTACTGCATACCACCCACAAAGCAACGGCCTTACAGAGCGACTAAACAAGACTATCGCCGACATGCTTTCTGTGTACGTGCACCAAGACCACAAAAACTGGGATGACATCCTCTCTTACGTCACGTTCGCTTACAACAACGCTGTTGCAAGAAACAACTAGCTTCCCACCATTCTGGTTGCTTCACGGCAGGGAGGTCACTACAATGCTGGATGCCATGCTTCTACCAGACAGACGCCAGATTAGTGTCAAGACGAACGAATTTATGAGACTGGCAGACGTATCTCGTAAGCTTGCAGTCGAACGAATCCACAAGCAACAATGCATTGACTCACTGCGGTACAACGCTCGTCGTCGCGATGTCTCTTAGCAACCCGGAGAACGAGTATGGTTGTGGACTCCCACTCGAAAACGGGGCCGGTCGGAAAAGTTGTTACGCCACTATTTTGGTCCCTGTAGAGTACTCCGCTGCCTCAGCGAAATAAACTACGAGGTTCTTGACGAGGACATGGCTCATAAATCTCACTGTTCACAACAGCCATACGTCGTCCATGTTTCGAGGAGGAAACCATTTTACCAACGCTGACTATTCGTCATTATTCTTTGAGTACACTTACAGTGATTGTGAACACCCACTTATGTACTGCTTATTGTATGTCTTTTCTTTTCATCTGGTAATTATGTTGTGACATCGGGACGATGTTCTTTGGGAAGGGGGGTAATGCCACTAGTACAAGTTCTGAAAGTATTATTTCCATAGATGCTGGCAGGCTTGTATGTGGCGCTGTTCAGAAGAGGACAAAAATGCGCATGCAGAGAAAAACGATAAAATCGTATTGCAGTTCTTCGAATCAGTTTGACGTCCATGTGTCCCATTATATACAGATTACAGTTACGTTGAAACGTGACAATATTTACATGAGGAGCACGCGATAAAGCGAACTAAAAGAAAACAATGGCAGATTCCACGCGCAGTGGGAATCGGTGATATTCGAAGCGCGTATGAGGAAGAATGATAGGTCACTTTAAAATCAGCACAACGGTAAGAGGCGGAGGCAAATTATGCCGTGCAAGACTTCCATGTTGTTATTATCATGTTCGGACGTTTCATTTAATTTAGTCATCTAGTAATGTCACCTGAAATCAACTTTGGCGTATACAAAGCTAGGAAAATGGCCACGAGCATGCTATGAGCGTAGCATGTAGTCATGATTTACATGAAATTCAGATCGTGAATATTATATTTGGACGTGTCATTCATATTCATTCTGTATTCACGTCACGTAATACCAAATTCGGTATGTGCAGAACTACAGAAACGGCCGAGAGAATGCTATGAGCGTAGCATGTAGTCATCTTTTACATATAACGCATATTATGATTATGAGATTTTGGCGTATCATTGACCTTCGTCATCCATTCATTTCCCGTGATACCAAATTTGGTACATGTGGAGCTAGCGCAACGGCGGCGAGTGCGCTATGAAGGGCCCAATATATTCCGGCGCAACGTCGACGCACGCGCAGGCTGGGTGCAGCGACTCCACGCTAGCAAAACACAACCGCTCTATAGTGTGACGCCAGGTGCAACTGGTGAAACCAGCGTTCATCAGCGTGACCATGTGCCATCCGGCGCCAAATGCGACATGCTCCATTTCGCGCCGACGACGTTACTTAGACAGCACCACTTTTGCCTCTCTTCGTGACGGAGTGCCACCGTGGGCTCTCAAACACGCATGCGTCAAAGCAACTCAACGCGGTGTGTGCCTGCGAGTATATGGAATATAAATTCACAATCAAGGTCAGTGTGCAGATCCACTGGTCTCTACTAGGAGGATATCGGCGCCTGGCAGGGCATCGCCAGCCTGACGCGATGAAAGGAACGCCAGCGTGCGCGTGCGCCGGCGAACGTCGAAGTGTATTGGCACCTTGAGTGGGGCGCGCATTCATGGTCTTACATGACACGCATCTCATGATTAGTATGTTTGCCCCAGTCACATACCTTCGTCATGCATTCACGTGACTTATTAGGAAATTTCGGCACATCTGAAAACAGCGAAACGGCCGTGAGCGCATCGTGAGTGTGGGACCTATACATGTTGTTACATGACACGGATGTCATGATCATCACGTTTGTACGTGTCATTTACTTATGTCGCACGTTCGCGTCACGAAATTTGGTACAAGTGAACCTAGCAACCAGCCGTGAGCGCATCATGAGCTAAGCATGTAGTCTTGTTTTTACATGACACGCATCTGATGATTATCATGCTTGCACATGTTACAGAACTTCGTGATCCACTCAGGTCCCGTACTACCAAATTTGCTTCATGAGAAGCTAGCGAAACGGCCGCGAGCGCGTCATGAGCATGGCATGTAGGCATGTTGTTACGTGGCACGCATCTCATGATTATCATGTTTGCAACCATCGCATACCTACGTTATTCATTCACGTCCCGTAATACCGAATTCACTGTATGACACGTCATTCAATGAAAGCGACCACAAACCTCCCATTTTTAGAAGCGATGAAAATCGCCTTCTGTGGCTGAAGGTTGAATTTATTTCATATGTGGAAAAAATACAGAAGAGTTTCTATCGGATCAGTGAGTGCACACCTCACCAACAAGACGTACGAAGCTTTGTTTTTATAATAAGGTAGACGGTGGAAACAACAGAAGACCTTCTGGAGCAAGTTGTCAATTATGTCCTGACAGAGAAATCGAACAGTGACCCCATCGAAGCAATTTTCCGAAGGGTGCGGTCAATGAGAGGCGGGAATGACATGCTGGATGCTAGAGCCAACATCATGCTCTGGACCACATGGATAAGTTTCACATCCAAAGACCGAAAGAAAGCATTTTATCAAATGTGGAAGTTGAGGAAGAGGCTGCGATGATATCGAAAATACTAGATAAGGACTTTGCGTATTTGTTGGACTACGAGGTTTGTCCGTCTCCATCTGTCACCTACTCCGGCTTAGCATACCTCGGCGAATATATCGCCAAGCTTATTACAGGCCTCGGATGCAACCCTTGTGTTGCGCTGCTGACGACCAGCAAACAGCATCAGCTGTACAAGCTGCTGCGAGCACAATAAAAGGCGAGCTACGCTGCCCGAGGGCTGAGTTTCTAGCAATATCGGACAAGATAGTCATCCTTTTGATAAGGCCTCTGAACACCTGCCACGCAGAGATGTGCTGGAAATTTTGGAAACAGCAGTCCAGCCCTACTTGCAACACGCTCCTATCTTAAGTTGCCCTGAAAGCGTTGACGATAGCTACTCCCTGCGATCCGCAGATTTCATTGGCGAAATATTCTCAAGAATTGTCCTTGTCAACCACAAAAATCATCTGACTGACGCAAACGACAAGCCTTCCACCTACAGACACAAGCCGACTAGGAAGCCTTTTAGGCCGTGAACAAGACATTTGTGAAGTCCAGCAAAGTTTTTCACTTGAAAGTGTTCAACTATTACCAGTGTTTATGAGCAACAAATATTTATTTTCAGAACTCAGATTTTCTACTCGTTTTATGATGGAAAACTATACTTCGGGCTGTTACATTTACACATATTTCAATAAAATAAAGCTCGATGTGTCTAGCGCAAACGAGAAGTCGAAACAAACCTTTTCTATGCCTTCAACAATTAGATAACTTTTTTTCAACGCGCGGTGAGTGGAGAAGCGCACCCGAACTTAAGTGTTCGCGCGCTGTACAGAGCGGCGAAAGATGGCAGGGTTGCAGCGCCCCTCTCAAAGGAGTGGCGAGAGGCACGTACTACACCCATTGCGAAGGCCGTAGGAAGAGAGCAGGCGGGTGTAGTCCAGCGCGACCGTGCCATGAACTGCTTTCCGCAACGAAAAACCACCCGACGTAGCCGACGCACGACAACCAGTTCGATGCTGTTTTTACACCACGCGAAGGCTAATTCGATTTTTGTTCTACGGTTTTGGTTGCGCTCATTGATTGATTGATATTTGGGGTTTAACGTTCAAAACCACCATATGATTCTGAGAGACTCCGTAGTGGAAGGATGCGGAAATTTCGACCACCTGGGGTTCTTTAACGTGCACCCGAATCTGAGCACACGGGCCTACAACATTGGTTGCGCTGGTTCAAACCACGTGATCTAACCAGTCGGCTGCAGATTCAACATGGCGGCAACGGTGTCGCTAGTGGATCGCATCGGCTCAAATCGCAAACTTCCCGTGCAACACGCCGATACTTGACAGCCTCATCGAGGAAACGTTCAGCGAGAGGCTGGTTTAGATCGTGATTGCTGAGAACTCCGGAATCAGGTGGCGCTGCAGCAGCGAGTCGGCATTCCCTAGTGTGCCTCGCCTTTGTGTACAACCAGTTGAACCCGCTGCCGCTACTGCCGTTGTATTCGCTCGTGTATTTTCTGCTGGCTTATCTTCTAAAACGATGCTCAAAAAGCTGCGAGCTGTTGCCTTTCACTACTTTGCTTGAATAACTAGAATTCAGTACAAAATTTAGTGCTAAGAAAGCAAGTGAAATCGAATTATTTCTCAAAGTAACGATGGCAGTGGTGGCGTGATGGGGCAGGACGAATGTGAATATTGTTGATGAGCGCGAGTGCAGTTTCCGGCCGCTCTGGAGTTTTCTTTTTCACTTCACTTCTCAAGTGTGAACGCGCTCTTAGGGTGCACTGCGATATGTGTGCACATGTGCGTGTGCGCAGGCTTGTCACGCGGTAGTATCTTTGTACTTGATTTGACTTTTGGGGTTTAAGGTCAAAAAACCACCATATGGTTATGAGAAGCGCCGTAGTGGAAGGTTCCAGAAATTTCTACCACCTGGGGTTCTTTTCCGTGTACCCAAATCTGAGCACACGGGCCTACAGCATTTTCGCCTCCATTGAAAATGCAGCCGCCGTGATTCGATCCCACGACCTGCGGGTCAGAAGCGAGTACTTTAGCCACTAGACCACCTCACTGAGGCAGTTTCTTTGTACTTCACTGGCATCTGTAGTAACCAGAAAAAAGGTATACCCAATAAGATGATGTTAGAAACTGTCCAGTCGGACATTTTTCAAGCTCAAAAACATGCTTCGAATTTGAAAGTTTTGAACATCTTAGTTGCTTTCAAATTAGTAATTAGGAATGAACAAAATTGTGTCACTCGCTCCATGCAGCATTCGTCAATATGCAATTAGAAGCACCGTCTTGAAGAACATCGGCATACTTTTTTCACATTTCGATAAGGATAGCTGGGCCATCCTGTACATTTCTGTGCTCAATACTTATAATTCATTATGACCGGGCTTCCCCAACAAACGAAACTGTCTCCACCATTGCCGCTCGTATCATCGCGATATTTGGAAACCAGGCATTTGTTTCAGAATGCTTGGGTTAGATATTCTCCAGAGCACGAGAAACTTAGCTTATTTTTGTGCGAACACAAGCACGGTGACAAAACTGAAAGAGCCAGCGCATTCCCCAGGCGAGCGGATTATCATCAAACAACGACTCTGATCACCGCCGCTGTCAAATAGTCATGTGCATTGATTGTATTTTGTTTTTCACTTCGTGCGCTTGTAGTCACTAAATATCAAATTGCGCTTTGAGCAGCCCGAATGTCATCTCCACCACTGAGACAACGTGAGTATGTATATTCTTACCTACTGGGTCTCTTCGTTCCTCCAAGCGTGTGGTGGCATAAGTCACCAAAAAACTGGCTGACAGCAGCACGATCAGAACACTACCCATAAAACACAATATTTGTATGAAATATTCTATTCAAGTTCTCAGAATCACATGCAGCGGCTCACTATATTTGCCTATGAGTTCTTACACTTGGCAGCGAAAACGAAGCTTAATAAATCAGCAGCTGCATTGACGTAATACGTGCATTGGTAGTTGAAAATGCGTCAGCGCAAACCGCTCTTTAGCAATCAGAGTTTCTAAATACGACATATAGTTACACCGCTGTAGTATTACTGTGTACACCGTCAAAAGGTCAGCTAGTACAAGGGCAGTGAGCAAGATTCTGAGCCTATGGGGCGACGAACTCTGTAGGAGTATACGCAGTGAACATTACCAGCAAATGATATTTTCGCGGAGGGAACGACACGGCAGGTGTTATTGCGTGGCACGATTTACGAGATAGTTCTGCAACGTAAGCATTGCGAGGAAAGACGCTGCCGCTGAACTTGTTTTCCCAGCGCCTCAGCTTCGTACACTGCGGGCTCACGGGTCTCCTAAGAATAATAGGGGATATTTTGCGTAGTTTAACTCTTCACTTAGGTGTCTTGAATCGTGCTGGACAAGAGCGTTTGGTGCACAGAAAATAAGGAAGAAGGTTCTTCAACGGCTGTAACAAGCGAGCGACGCGAGAAGCGTGTGTAACAAGCCATGCGGCACTGACATTACTCCAAAATCAGTGACGTCAACAAGGCGTGAATTAGGGGGTCACTCTCACCTTTCGTTCATGTAATTTGAGGTCTACATCACCAGCGAGCTGGGTTTTAGGTGTTGGCGATGTGCGAACAGTCCTAAATTTCTTCTTTCTTGCATTATTACCAACCAATCCAGGGTCTTCCTGCTATAAGATAAACTTCTAATTCATGTTGAGTAACTCATAAACGTTTAGTACGTAGCGCCACACTTATATTATTTATACCCAGCAAACGTACTTTCCACATTTTGAGATAAGGATAAATATTATTTTCGTGTCTGTGGTCTCCACTGCAACCTGTAACTTTTGCGATAATTTTGTTATTTTTGTATTAACACTATGATAAGTTTCTGTAATAAAGCTATGCTTACATACCAGCCTCTCAAAGCAATTGTTTCAACTTTGTTATGCAACTTTCATTTTTTGTCTCTTTACTTTTGGAATTGATGAGAAGCCCTACTGAGTAATGAATCAGCCTGGCCCGCTAAAAACATAATAATCTGAGTGAGAACGTAACCAAGTGCATTACGTTGCTGACATAACAATAATACACGGCCAACTGCAGCGAAGTATTTCAGCAGTGTCATTGGCATTTTCTCAGCAAGTATAAAGATTCATTGAAAGCATGCCATTTCTGTTATTCATGTTATTCTGTTATTCATGTTATTCACGCAGTCTTGCTCTCTTATAGCAATGCAAGAGCAATGTGGTCCACCAAGACTCACTATTTATTGCACTTTATACAGTCAATCAAGACACAGGCTCAAATAAAACAAAAGCAGGCGACGTGAAGCGACGTCGGCATCGTGGTTGTCCCTCCCCGGAACTCATCACTACTTTCGATTTCAGAGAACATGTGCGCTCATGCCCGTTACCGGGCATTCTAAAATCTGTTTGAAAGAATTTAGGTTAACGTGCAGGTTCGCAATTATTTTTGTTCACCAGTTTCCAAGAATGAATAAATATAATTGAATTAAAAAGAAACGGTGTTTTTGTTTTTTTATTATTCCCTATTCTTTGAATTTTTATTCGAGTGAAGTGCGGAAACCGTTGTGTTTAGGACTTACATGTACTCCCCTTTGAACTTTCTTGGCGATATCACACGTTGGTTCATACTCGGTTGTCTCACTTGGTTAGCGTTTGAAGTATGAAAATGGCAACGATCATGTGACGCGCAGTGAATGGAAACAGCAATAGGCCTTGTGAATCAGGTCAACCTTGTATTAAACGAACATGGCTAAAGCGTTCTTTCACATGTTTTGCGCTGAAGCGTGTTAACTTGGGGATTTCCAGCACTGCGAAGCTCTTCGAGGTTTCCAAGAGTTTGGTTCCTTTGTACTTGGAGCACAAGTATTTGGTTCCGTTGATTGAGCAGGGGTGTTGATTTTTACTGAGTGCATATTCAACGCCGTTCACTGCAAGCATGACAAGACCTAACGTAAGCCTAGTGTCGCTAGACTAATTTGTGTAGATAAGAGCATACCTGCTGCTCACAAAATGTTTCATTCAAGTCTTGACTGCGCATTGATTGCGCTCCTGAGTTTGTGTATGTTTTTTTTACTTTGAAGACGCAGTTGACATGACGTGAAGCATCCTTACTGCTCATCGATCGGTACATCGCCAGTTAGAAACATTGTAGGCCTCTGCTTTTAATACTGTCAAAGAACTGCATGTAATGTACTCATTAATGCTTTGAGAAATACATGCTTTGAGTACAGGAAATCTGGCGGGAGTCTACATTTAAAAAAAGTGGACCGTTCTTCCCTAAGAGAATACCTCGATGAAAACAACTCAACTAACCGATACATTTCCAGTAGCATTCGATGTTCAACCGCTTCTCGTCGCTTCGTTTGTCTACCTTCTTCTGAACATCTTTCTTGTTTGGTAATCGAGATCGGAAAGAAATCATGTTAGCTGTGATAAGAGACGTGGTTCTGTCAAGTACGATGCAGTCTCCTGGTGAATGCTAAGAATTTTTGCATGGGTTCGGTTATTCATGAATATTCTTGGGCTCAATATGTGCTTATTTTAAGTTATAAAACACAGCTGCTCTTGCAGATTTCGCAGATAGTTTAATTGAATGAATGTCAGCGTTGCCCGAGCGGCTAGAAGACGTAAAGGAGAGCACGAAAACTTTCCGCTTGCATGGGGAGAAGGAAAACAGAGCTTTCGCGGCAAACTTTCTCCCCATGGTTCGCACTCTTATATTGCTGACGTCACGAGTGATGTCATAAAAGAAATATTTGTTCGGGACTTATTTCCGGTGGGACACCAAGCAGGGGGGCATCAATGGTGAAACCGGTACTGCGCAGCGTATCCCCATGCGAATACGTGTCCAATGAAATGTATAGAGAGTTTCCTCTTTCTAACCAAGTAGCACTGTGTGCCTCAGCTACGCTTTGATGGAAGGCTACGCCGGATGCAGTGGCCTTTCGCGTGGTGCCACCACACCAAGTCGTACTTTAGCTAAGAGTGGACGAGTCGAAAAATTAGTGAACCTCCCGATATCACTAAAAATATGAAGAGTGATCAACGCGAAATAAATTCAGCTAACTTAAACTAAATTTTTAAAATCATGAATTATGGTTGACGAGCGAGCTTTCAGGCGTTAGTACGGGGCTTTCTACACTGTGAAAGCCGCCTACATATGTCGAAGAAAAAGAAAGCTTTTTAAAGATAAATATTGACTCGCCCTTGTTGGCATGCTTTGTTCGCAGTAATGAGGAACTAATGCATCCCTCTCTTCTTTATCATGTGATGATATCCCGACTACTAATGATAGACAGCTTGTTTCATTACCGAATGTACACATTTCGCTCGCAGAATAATTTTGACCGCTGCTTTAGCGGTCGTACATTAGTCATGCATAAGCATACTTCTTTTCATCGCCTGCGTTAGTCATGTAAGAGAAACATTAATAGCACAGCCTTAAACGGGATTTCATTAGAAATGTATTTAAACGTTTTATGCAGAGGTTATCTTCTATGACGTTAATAATATGAGCATTCCATATTACGTCAAGACTTCATGTATGCCTAACTAGATGTAGGTCTTCCGTGCTCCCTTTTTGATCGATTGTATGGCTTTTAGTTTCAGTTTCAATAAAATCATACGCATTGCACTGCCACAAGCTGGGCCTTATGATCGTTAAATGGTATCTGTCGTTCATGAGTCGGCAAAAATAGAAGACACTCCCACAATCAGCGAAAAACTAATTAGAGCTACAAGTCTAGCATTATGAAAGTTAAATGCACATTGGCTATACTGCGCAGATAGCCACCTACATGGACGTATCAAATTGATGTATCAAAAAACAGTTCATTCACGTAGCTATTGCTTGCATGATACAAGTAATGTTTACATACATTATATATTTATGGAAGTTTCAGTCAACCGTTTCATGAGTCTTTTTTATGGAAATAACATGGTAGTGCGCCAACCTTGTGGTACTAACGCACTGAGTATAGTGGGCATCGACAGCAGCGGCGAGTTGACGCTTCTAAATATATTAACCTAGCTTCGCGTGAGTTTCACGTACAAAAATCAAAACATTTACATGTGCAACGACGACACATCACACAAACAATCAGGCAAAATGCTGCCGGCTCTAGAAGCTTTCTCATCTTCTGTTATACACATGGCCCTTCAAAGTGCCAGGAAGTGCAATAAATGAGAGTTGCATTATCGTTAAATCTGCTCTCCCACCTTGCGCTACGAATTTAATGCACTACGTGAACTAAATATCGCCATATCTTTTGATTTCGACGTGGCATCATGAAATTCTAAGGCATCTGGATTTGAAAAATCTGCTGATCTTTATTGTGCACTCACATCGCCTGTATGTACACGGGCCTCTACTTTTTCACCTCCATCGAAATACGACCACTGCTGCCAGGCGTCGAATCCGCAACCTTCAGATCTTCCGGCGAAAACCGTAACCACTGACCACCGAGGCTGACAGTTTATTGCCCTACAATCAATCACACAGCCTCAAATAATACAACGGAATAACTTTGAAAATGTAATGTTTTGCACTTTGTGATCACAAACAAAACTTTTTGGGTATTCAGGGTTGCTTTACAAGGCGTGTAAGAACTGAATGAGCGAATATCAAAAGCTCTACATAAAGCACAGATACACCATGGCTACATCGTCTGGCATGAAGTGAACATACGTACGCATGTAATGTCACAACCAGTAATTAGCCAAGGCTGGTGCGCTCTGCACCCAGACCAGCTGGAGCCAGGAGACGAAACATGGAGAATAAAATTGAGAGAAGAGAAAAGAAAACTGATAGAATGAGTCCTGCCCACTCTCACCCCATACACGGTCAAGTGCTGTGGATATCGACGCGAGCCCGCCCGCTTTGCACGGGTTTTGCCACCTCTTTTCTCGTTCTCTTGTCTCGACATGACTCTCCTCTCCTCCGATACCGGGTGAGAGGAGTGACGCCTGACTCCTCTCACTTCGTAGCGGATGTCGACAATAGGCCCGTTTACATTGACCCGACGAGGGCACGTTGAGTCGAAATAAACAGGTTTTCTGGACTCGCCCTCCCCATGTATAAGCGGGTGCGTCGGGGCGGAGAGTCGTCGCGGCGAGTCCCGTCGACCCGGAGACAAGGGGTAGGTTCAGCGAACTCGCCCCGCTCAGAAAAGGCATGTATAACCGGACGCGCTGAGTTGACGGCTCGTGACCTCTCCCGCCCGTCGCGGTCTCCGCTTCCCCATCACTCCGACGTTGTTCTTTCTCTGTCGGCCGGTACGCGCGCGCTAGGCACGATGACATCCTCGCGGGCTTCACGCACCATGTGGACAGATGATGAAATAACGACGTTGCTAGCTTTAGTCAACAAGAAAAACTGAAAGATTTGCTCCAATCCCGCAAGGAAATATAAAAAATAGCAAATTACTTTCATTTTTAAGCATAAACGAGGCACAATAAAAATAGAGGTGTAAAATTACGGCAAAATGGTATGCGGCCGTATGAATTTTTACGTAAGCCGATAGAAACTTTACTCAAAAATGTATGTTGCACTCCAATTGAAATTACAAGCCCTCAGATTAAAAATTCATCTTGTGAGGATCTCACTGTCCAGTCCAAAAGCCACAGAAATCAGATTAGCCAAACAGCGTGAGCGTATGAGGCAAGAGGAACACGGTGCACTTAATTGTGGTGGAACTGTACACTTTGTTCCAACAATTTATGAGGGTGTTTAGTCATTTTCATTTAAAAACTGCTGAATGTTTTCAATTTAAAATTTTCAACGAGGTTCAGGGCGCCGCTTGATTCGTATTAGCGACAAGCCACAACTATTGCAAAAAATGACTCGCGTGTAGGGCTTCAAAGGATTTTCCACAGCATCAGGTACACAAATGAAAGGCGTTACAAACCATGAATCACGGCGAATTCCTGGAGAAACCAGCCAGGGGTGAACAAGGGACGGTGCATCAGGCTGCGGATACGCCTGCGGTGAGCGCTGTGCCGCAACAGAACCACTGCTGCCATCGCGTTGTGCAGTGTTAGCCGAGAAACCAACACAACCATAAAGTACAGCTGGTGCAAACTGAGAAAAAATACCAAGACAGCCATCACGGTGGCTGAGCGACAACTGCGTAAACAACGGCAGCCCACAGCAGCGAGAGCGCAGGCTTGGAGGAGCGGAAACCGGTACCGGAAGACGGGCTTCATATAAACTCGGGCGCGTCGAGGTAAGCTGAACCCGCCACTCAACTCAGCCCGCCCCCGTCGCGTCCTTGTACACGGGCCTTGTGGCACCGCGCGCGGAGTCTCTCGGGACGTTTTGCGCGCGCGCATCGGGAGTGAGAGAGACCTCTCCGGGATGGCGTAAGCACGCTTTTCTTTTTCCTCCGTCGACTCCGTTCGTTTGGGGCTCGTTTAGACTTAGCCAACAGCGCCCAGCGCCTGCGGCAAACGCTTACCTTATGTCGCCCCCCCCCCCCTCCGGAACGCTAGGCCGAAGAGAGGTGCGGGGTCCTAGTGCGTGGCCAAGCTACGCCGACCCGTATCTCTCCGAAGCTAACGCGAGCGCCTTTGCCCTCGCACGAGCTACTGGGCCCTTTGTCCCGGTGTACCATGAATCACTTTTACCATGAAGACGTGCTCGCGGCACCCTGTGTAGTACTTCGCGCTCGTGGCGTGAATAAGCCCATTTGCTTTTCGCCGTGCGTTTCCCACGGGCTTTGTACTCTGTTTTTCGTGTTGCCGCAGGCAATGAAGTGTTGCGACTTTGAGCAGCACTCGGCTCTCGCCATGGCGACTCGTTAACGCGTGCTCTGCGGCTCAGTAAGACCGCACCCACGCTAGTGGCTGTACACCATCAGGGTATGTGTCACTACTGTGCACTACAAGTATAATGTGACTTTCGATTTAATAGCTAAAAGAGAGAGTCGTTTATTTCAAATCGAACAGGACCAGCAGGTCTGCACACAACAAGCAAGTTGGGACACCACAAAAGCCTACAAACAACTGAAGGTGTACTCAACGCTCGATACTGAAGAAAGCACGAAAGCATATTGTGTGCATTGCCATGCAATATGCCAACCTATCCATCCGGCGAAAGTGGTGATCTACGTGCACAATGACTGTTAAGGCATTTGATTTCATTCTTATGCATGGTAATTGACGCTTCGCTCACGCACGAGGCATTGTTGTTATCTATGCATAGGAATGGAGGTTTTCTTTTTACACCGGTGCAAAACGCGCTATAATTATTTCGCCTTCATCGAAATGCAGCTTCCGTGGCCGAGGTTCGATCTCGCCAAAAGCGAATCAGCAGCCGAGTGCCCTAGCCACCATACCACCATGCCGGGTGTTGACAATATAATGAATGACGAGAATGTGTACCCCTGCTTAGTGATCTCTAATGTTGCAACAACGTGTGGTTAATTAAGCAGCCCGACTCTCGTACGTTTAAGTGACCAAACCTGAGAGGTACCTTATATAGTAAAGTTGTGCGGCAATCAGTGAATTTGTTGGTTTGTTTTACGAGACAGTAATTGGTCTGCTCCTTGGTCTTTATTCGCTCATCCTTTCATTGCGCATTGGCAGTATTCACCTAGCTTATTGTGTGTCGTAAAAAGAATATCAACTCCGTGTCTGCTTCCCACTTTCTCTAGGCCTTGAGAAGTCCGGTATACCTTCGAAACGTTTCCTGTTATTGCATTCTGCAATCATGTTCCGACTCAAGGTACTGGACTTCAGTAAGAGTTCACGGACAGGGACCGCTAGAAAACTGAAAATAACGCACATCTAAAAGAGGCGTAACCTGTGCATGAAATCTATCACTGGTTTAGGGCTCACACGACCTCGTGAGGGCCGTCTTAAGGAAAACTATTGCTATACCGCTTGTTACAACATTCAAGTGCTTCGACGAGAAGTTTAACAGCGATTTAGAATAGCTCAGAGAATATTACTAGCATGCCCCGTACTTCTCAACTGTTGAAAAAAATCTAGAAAATGTATTTCATTATTCTGAAGCAGTTCTGGAGTAGTGTTCTGCCGCCCTCTTTTAATTCGCTCCGCCGCGGTGGTCTAGTGGCTAAGGTACTCGGCTGCTGACCTGCAGGGCGCGGGTTCGAATCCCGGCTGCGGCGGCTGCATTTTCGATGAAGGCGGAAATGTTGTCGGCCCGTGTGTTCAGATTTGGG
Source organism: Rhipicephalus microplus (assembly GCF_013339725.1). NCBI lineage: Eukaryota > Metazoa > Arthropoda > Arachnida > Ixodida > Ixodidae > Rhipicephalus > Rhipicephalus microplus. Next base: position 12,284 of record NW_023610896.1, on the reverse strand, counting down.
TGCACGTTAGAAACCCCAGGTGGTCTAAATTTCCGGAGCCCTCCACTACGGCGTCTCTCATAATCATATAGTGATTTTGGGATGCTAAACCCCACATATCAATCAATCAATCTTTAAATTCATTTTTTCTATCACTGAGGTTATTACAGCTTCCAACTTCTTACCTCTCCACATAATAGAATAATTGTCTAGATAACGAACAACATAGATAATAAAATTGCCTAAAGCCACTTACAAACGTTTGTCGATTTTCCGAAAGTATAAATCACTGAAAACCAGAGCGACTTTGAAACCAACAGATATCTGTAGTTCCTGCACATAGACGCTTTTATTTCAACCTACCAGAGTTGCTTTGAATAAACGTCATGTATTTAAAAAAAAAGACTTCGAAGAAACTTCATGCTTATCTGTAAAATCCATCTCGCGCCGTTGCCCGTTATTAGAGAAACAAACACATTTATCATGTCCTAGCGTGGCAGAGGGGAATAAAAGTCTTCCATATCTATACCTTAAACTTAAGAGCCAGTTCTCCGACGTCGATGCCACGACCAGTTGACCTACCAAACCGGGAAACTTCAACACCTTTTAATACAAAAAGGCTACGACATCGTCTTTCAGTGGTTGTCTGGGCATTGTGGTATAGGCGGCAATGATTCTGCAGATCACGCTGCTCGCACGTCGCATAAAGAAGCGAACAGCGTTCCGATTCCGCTTTCAAGAGCAGATGCGGCGAGGCAAATTCGTGAACTGGCCCGCAGTCTCACACTGACTGAGGGGAACACACCAAGCATACGACCTACAAAACTGCACGAGCTCGGCCCTTCACTTCAACTCCAGCCTCCACCCGGCCTACATCGACGTGCAGCTTCGCTTTTCTATCAACTTTGGCTGGGCGTTGCCTTCACGAAAGCTTGAAGCACGGTAATTGGAATTACTGACTGTGCGGCATGTGATGTTTGCGGCACCGATGAAAATTTCGAACACCTACTGTGCCATTGTCTTAGTTTTGCCTCAGATAGACAAGTACTTGCCAACGCAATGCGGTGACTGGATGATCGGCCTCTTTCTGTGCAGGTGCTATTACAGCAACGTCCACATGCCTCGACAGCCCTTAAGGCAGTGAAAGCCCTGCTGTGTTCCCTGAGAAAGACAGGCTTGTGTGAACGCTTCTGACATGTAGAGTTCTACACACTGCAGTGAAATTACTGTCAGTCTCTCCCCCACCCTTTTTTTCTTTTCCCTCTGTTCCCTTTTTCTCGTCTTTCTTGTACCCTTCCCTAATCTCCAGTGTAGGGTAGCCAACCGGATGTCTTTCTGGTTAACCTCCCTGCCTTCTCCCTTTTGTTGCTACCTCCTCCTCCTTCCTCCTAGAACCGCCAGTATTCTCTTCTAAAACGAAGTGAACGAGCGTCTAATAATTTATGCAAGGTGGGGTAAAATGCGAAAAAAAAGAATTTAAAATAGTGGATCTTCATGCTTGTTTCACTCCTTACATTTTGGTAGTAACGCAGGAACTTTACTTCAGTTGCAAGGTATGTGCTACATAAATATTGCCGGGTTGCCACCGTTCAAAGCATTGTTAAAAATAAGTAACGAATGCCCCAGATGCCTCACTTTGCCCCTACCTGCGGGGCTAATACAGACGCTGCGTGGGACGAAACGAGATGATGTGCGAAAAAAAAATTATTCTTCCAGATTTAGAAAGACATACAATTCAATCTGTGGGCCCTTACGCACATCCATTTTCTTAGACTCCACGCATTGAATTTAGACGGAAGCCGGTGTTGTGTGTCTCATAAGCTCCTTGCTTATCAAAATCATTCTTTACTTGCGCTAGCGCTGTCTTTTGTATAATACTTTCGAGTCACCGAATTATTTAATCATTGAATTCTAGAGACGTTTGAACGTGTCTTCTTTACTTGTTTTTGCTGTTTTGACGAAGTACTCGTAAGGCGTTTCACGACATTTCACTTCGTTGACCGGGCTCAATGAGGCAATGAATTGAAAACTGTGCTAGATTCAGATTTTGTAGTGCCTGTTTTCAATATGGGTATTGAAAAAAAAACGTCGTTAAAACTCACTTTCAAGGCGTGTTTGTGAACAACTTCACTTGTATATTCCGCCATTTATTATGTGTCTCTTGAGAGCATGCATCCTTGGGAGCACGGATAAACCTGTACGCAGGGTGAACGCCAAGAGTCATGGTCATGTCCTGAACTGCTATCAGTTGTTTTCCATGTCGTTATTTTTTTCTTCCACGAAGCTCTACATGACATTTTATTGTATATCGAAACCCTCCTAAAGAAATCAATATATAATCAGCGTAACCTAATGGTTCTTAATAAGACACTTGCTAAGGCCCTTTTGTCTTGTTTTACCGCTCTCACATTCGAAAATCCCGCTTTTTTCCTGAGCACCAAAATCAGTAAAACTTTTCGAGTTATTTACCTTGTAATCTGAAGTAACAACATAAATGAATACGTCAGTAGGTTCATGCACGGATTCGAACATTTGGCTGAGCAGAACGTCGCACCTTTTTGATAGGTCACCAACCCAGTGACACCAGCCGCACAAATATTCCCGTGCGAACTTTCTGAGCAATCATCCACTTTTACACATCAAGAGGTAGACAAGCACAAGCACTTATTTCTGGCAAATAGAAATAAAGAAAGTAGTTTTTCAAATAACTGTGGAGGCCAGTATTGCCAAAATCTTGCGTTTTGCCTCGTGTCTCATTTTATTCCACTGAAACCTCGTATGAGGTGGATCTGAAAAACTCAAAGAGATCAATCAGTGTTGCAAATACCTAGATAAAAAGATTCTCCAGCTGACTTTGCAGAAAACTGCTTTGAAAGGAATCTAGTTTCATCTGCTTTCACTAAAAAAAGAAAAGAGGAGTAATGAAAGGAATTGGCCTTCGTGACGTTACAGGCAATTTTCTCAATGTTTTGACCCAACAGAAGACCAACAGGGCATTGCCAATCTACCGATCGTTTAAGTTTTACCATCTCAGAGTTCTGTTTCACGAGTGTGTTTTTTATGAAACATTCTCTCCGCGATCATTATGAAATGGATTCTTTATATGAAAGTACTGACCTCTGTTTTTTGTAGACACGTTATTTATAGAAAGGTGTGATATGATCAGGTACCTTGACATGCATGTTTCATCTTTTCATACAAGCAACGCAGCCCTAGATACAGGGCCACTGTTCATCAGAAACTGCCTTTTCGATGATACGTGGCTACCTTAAAATGTCTAAACATGTCATACTACGGAGACTTTCAGATGCATAGCGCCACCTGTCGAATAAGCTTTGGCTAGTGCAATGTCTGATTTGCTTCACCAGTGTGTTGCAGAGCCAGGTGCATCTAAAAAGTGCGAAACGACGATTGAGCTAAATATTAGGAGTGTTTGCGCATTGAACACTAAGAAAGGACAATGGCTTTCTCCCCGTGAGCCGGACGTGCAACGAACCACCATCAAGAACTTGCTGGACTACTTGTCAGGACTAAGGTGAGAACTAGAACAGACGGAACAGCTCCACGCGCTAACAAAGCAAGGCTGCAATCGACGTGACTGTGGCGTTGTGATTTGCCAGGCATGTAAAAAAAATTCAATTTTAACGATTTATGTAGCTCTCGCGCGAAGCATACCGGCGAGAACGCTGGATGCTAGAACTGGAGGCTAGCGATGTTTGGCTCTCGGAATCCGCTTGGCTCACACAGAGTACAGGTTGTAAGAATGACACCTAGCGCAACGCAATTAGTGACGTCTTTTAGAGCAGTGTACAAGATCGCTTCATTGACTTGTGCGCTTACCTGCCGTGAATATAAGCGCCAGTAGTAAGATGATAGTTATAGCGCGAGAACAAAACGACAACACAGAGACAAGACGAGACAAGAATGTCCTTCTGGTCCCTCTAACGTCGTTTTGTTCTCGCGCTATAACTAGAGTCATGCCATACCAACTAGCCCAAGCTGCCACACGCCAGTAATAAGACTGCCTAAGATTTGTCGTCACCAAACCATCATCTTCCCTATCTTAACAGTTTCTGCGCTACCAATTTCACCAGTGGCGTTTTTGTGGCCTTTGCTAGTGCCTATGCGTGGTGTTGAATGGGACCCACGAAGGCTATTTCTGCAAGTCATGTGTCTCCTCTGGCTCCGATGGTCACCATAATGACAAATTCCACTGATTGTCTAACATTTAGATGGCTGCAAAATAGGTCATGGCTTTTAAATGGACACTAAAGAGCAAAACTATTTCTTCTCGCATCCGTAAGGTAGTCTTCCACAATGCTAAAAACTCCACACTCGGTACGGAATGACGCCTAATACGCGAGAAAATACGCAACACTAAAATGCGTTGCTGACGCCACCTTAAATTTCCTGCACCATCTGCCGTGACGTCACAAACTTTGGTCTACTCTACTGGAGCCTGCATTGTTCCCAATCGGTGAAATTGACGTAGAGTATCCTACGAGGGTACCAGAGACTTAACATATCAAATTTGAAGAAACTTTGTTAAGTAGTGGTGCCAAAATTTATTAAATGGACTTTAAAATACACGACAACCCACATGCAGATTTCGCCACAAAATTTATTATTGAAATGTTCAACTAATCAATCTAAACATATTCCTTGTTTCAATTTAGTGCCCTTGCAAGAGCAAAATTGTCAACCCTACAAAAACACCTGAGCTATCGGTGAAGAGTGTATGTGAATCAACATGTGAATAAACTTGAATAAAGATTTGCACTCGACTGTGATGTTCACATGAGTAAACTGCTAGACTGTGCCTTCAGTATTTTCGGAGAAGAGAAACTTGCTCTCTTGATTTCATGCAGACCGTTTGCGCCCCCGTGATCTCCGATGACAGCGCAGCTCTGGCCGACTGGCTCGCCTTACGCCATCTCCTGACACCGACAAGATATCTCGCTGAGTGGTGCCCCTGTCGTCGGACTCCTGCGACCGTGTCCACATTTCCTCTCTCCTCCTTATTTCTGTATGTGGGTCTCCCTGTCCCTGCGCCAATCTCTATTCATATCTCTTTAATTCCTCCCTGTCATTTTAATCCCTCCTTACCCCCATCCCTCGTGAGCTATTGTTGAGGTGTCGCACTATTACGCAGACAGTTACGGGGATCGCTTTTATCTTCTTTTCTCAATTTTTAGGAATCACTTAAGTCTCTCACCAACATAAACACTTGTTTTAATAAAACGAAGAAAACCGAGAAAACCTGAAGTATCTGCTTTAATAAGCAGTTTTAGGTGAAGCGCAGAGAGCCACAGCAGGTTCCATTATTGCTGTAATGTGCAGTGGCACCTCACTTCTGAAAACATTTTTACTACGAAAGCTGTTATCAGACCACAAGAAAGTTTGCGCGCGCCGCATTAGCCCACCGCTGCCACCAGTGTCCGTAACTACAATCGCGCAATGCTAAGCGTGAAAAAAACTAAGTAATTAAAAACACTAGAAACGCAATGGAACGTAAACTGGTGTTTCTTCCGTGCCTGCCTATTTACAACTGCGCAATTAAAAGTCGCTCCTTGCACTACATTAGGGCAAATACGGCACATTACCGCGTCCTTGTGCGCCTTACACGCACTCACAATTTGCGAAAAGCAAGTATACAGTTGCGTGCCTTAAGCGACAGAAGGTAGTGAGGCATTTAACTTTGGCATTCACCTCAAGATTGAAGGAAACCCGTGTACCCAGGCTGAAATTTGTAGTGGCACAGACTTCAGTTTCACGTCAAAGGCATACTAAAGGTCAAAACACTTTTTCGCGTATTAGTAAAGTGCCATTTCAATATCCCAAAAACATTACTTTAACTTCGACACGGCGCATAATAAGTGAGAAAACGCGCAAAAAATCAAACAAGGGTAGCGATGCCACCTAGAAATTTGTGCACCAAACGCTGTGACCTAGCATATTTTGAGGGCGTCTGTTGGGTCTTAAGTAGCTTCAAATAAATGGTGCCACACACTTGTCATACGATGTTTTATAAAAGTTCAGCAAGAGTATTTTATAAAAAATCCGAAAACACGATTTGCAATTATTACGTCAAGTACAAAGATTTGGACGAAAAATTTATAAATATAACTTCAACCTTGATTTTCTCCACTAATGATGATCTTACGATAGTGAAACATGTAGCATGAAGGGTGTCAGTGTGCAGTTTGTCAATATAAACCACATCATTATTACTCTCTTGTGCCACTTTAAGAAAGCTTTTTTCTATTAAAATGCACATAACTTTGTCTGTACCTGGGTGTCACTTCAAGTTGTTCAAGGTCCTAATAGCGAGATTCGACTGCTTCTCCAAAAAATACTTCACGCCTCCTTAACATGCCAACCTGATTAGAAAACCCTCGCAAGTGAGAACTGGAGGACATACCTCAAGTCGCAGCTGGAACCAGCAGGATGGTGACATTTTTCAGGGTTCCGAGATTCCGTACAGCCGAGCACGCGAATTCTGTCTAAACAGCATTGTTGTAACAGATCACATAATTGGACGTTTATAACATGCAAAAGCAAGACATTTTCGCAATAATGGCTGTGGGTGTAGACAGTTTTTTAAATAATAAATCATACAATAACTGGGATCTACGCTCCTAGTACGCAAGAACATAGCTATGGCTAGGCTGCTTGACGTGCCTCCTGTGTTTTCTTAGTGAGTGAAATTGACATTTTATCAATGGCGCAGCAGCTATTCAAGGATCACAAGCTTATGTGTCACTGATACTGTGCAATCCAGTATGGTAAATTTTAGTGCTTCTGCACCGACCATATATATTTTTTGTTTGACTATTCGGTCGTTTTCACATTGCAAGCTTTGGATTCTTTTCTAGACTATTAAAGCCTTATTGCACATCGATTTGTTTTTTATTACTAGATACTATTCAATAAAAAAGGAAGCAAGAAAAGATTCTTCATTTTGGCCTAAAAGTGAAGTGGCACTGACGTGACCTTGCAACTTACCAAGCTTCTTGAGGAGGGCACCTCTCAGCCTTGTTGTCCGCTCTACTTCTCGCTCCAAAAGCTCACGTAGTACACAGTTTGTTTCTTATTATTTGGACTTCCTTTAAAGTAGATCAACATAGGCTCCATATTTATTTTATTTCTGCATCATTTATAGGAGCTTCAGAACCAGTCTTCGGCTGAGTCTTAGACTCGTTGTTTTCAGTCTACAATGACACATGACACCACGTAGAAGCCAGTGTGTAGCTGAAGAGCTAGCTATGAACAATTGGCTGTAAATAACCAGCGATTCTGTTGGCATTACCAAGTGCAAGCATTGAATGTCATGCAGAACGACAAATGCAACTACATTACACTCAAACCTATATAAGCTTGGTAGTGTTAACTATAGATGTACTTCTTTCAAAAAAACTTGTACAGGAGCTAGGTACCAGGCACACTTAAACACTATGATATATTATCAAATTGAGACATTATGCTTATTACTAATTCATTATCATTTGGGAGGGACGCGATGTACGGTGCCTAGAGACCCTTCAGTCACGAATTATTATGCACTGCCAGAAACGCCTCAAAATTCACATGACATATTTCCATTGTACTCAGCATTATATTTCAAGTCAGAAATTGAAGGAAAGTGTTGTTTTGTGCGCGTTGTGTGACATTATTTATAACCATTTTACGCCTTTACTGCACAACGATGTACTTGAAATGAAGACCAGTATTTAGAGGTTTCTGTATATGCTACTGCTATTATTCATCTAAGCACGGCATCCTGTTTGCGAAATTAACTGACAAAATTATTCAATTGATTGTACACAACAGTAAGGCATTTTAGCAACTTTGCAGCTAAAGGCTAAACAGCATACAACCTTGAAGATTTAAGTACGCTGCTTAAATGGTCATGCTTCTGGTGCACACATTTAAGTGAATTTCGCATTATTGCTTCATTGACCCACCGTTTGGCCATTCGACCGGGTAAACCTCCACAACAGCGTCTCATTGTGATAACCAAGTATTTATTGCAACGTAAATTTCTTCTTAAGTGCATTATTGACGTGGCAAACCCGGAATGGCAAAGTCGATGCATGCTGAGTGGGATGCCATCCTTGTCGGGAATCCGTTGCAATTTCGAGCAAATCCATCGGCGTGACATATTCCGCGACAGTAGTAGTAGGTCTGCCGAGATCTGGCTCCCAAACGTTAAGTTGGGTTGCACGCACATGCTGCAATGTAAATGAAACGCAAATGTTATGCTACACACACACAATCCAATATATATATTATATATAAATATATATATATATATATATATATATATATATATATATATATATATATATATGTACATATATAAATATATGTACATATATAAATATATATATATATATATATATATATATATATATATATTTGTGTGTGTGTGTCTGTGTAGCACACAGACACATACACATGGTATATATATGGCTTAAAACTACCGTGGAATACCACGCATTGTGGGAATAAATGTAGTGTGAAGCACTTAGCACGCATACAATCTTGTGTTATTTGTCATAATCATATAAGTAGTTAATTGCGTGTCTGCAATTATCACTCATGTTTGTCACACTTGTCCGGAAATAATGTGTTTTAGGCATATCGAACCAAGGGAACGAGTGTGGGAGTACCATGAACGAAGCATGTCAATCATGATGTACATCTAATGCATGAATTTATTTTCAGCTTACGATGTGCCTCTTGTGTTCTTCGAAAAGGCTCGTCACGCGATAACAGTTTTTCTGTACATAAAACTAGCGAAACAGCTGCGAGCGCACCATGAGCCTGGCGCATAGACCGTCACGATATTTGCAACATACATGTCATGATTGTCTTGTTAGCACCTGCCAAAAGGCTCATTGTGAGGTCATGTTGTGTATCACCTAATTTGGGGCATATGAAGATATTGGAACGACCACTCCCCCACAATGAGCCTCGGAAATCAGTGATGATATACCTGACATGAATATCACAACTTCATGGGACCATGTATGATTCATATTTTTCAGACAGGCACGTCGCACAATGCCATATCGATGCCATCAGCTTTCCACTGGCTTTGCCGGCTTCATCTTTGCTGTGTGTGAGAGAGAAAGCAAAGTTATAAAAGCAGGTCATTTGGACATGGACGCTCGCTGAAAATTGTAACTTAGTAGCATTTTATTTATTAATAGAAAACTGTAGTAACGTACTCAAAGTTTTTGAAGTGACTGAACCCACTCTTTGTCAGATGCACTAGATAATCTGCTTTCTTAATTCGTCTTCCTTACTTTAAGTGTCTCTCCCGGAATGTCTATAAGTATCACGTACTTTTGTGTATATAATAACAAGTCAGTGTAATAACACCGAATAACACTAGAGCGTGTAGAGAACAATTACTTCCGCAAATGAAACAACATATAAACAAGTACTATCTCGATAATGACAAGAACGCAACCGTGAGCCGCAGGCTGGAAAAAAAAAGAACTCTTTTGTAATTTTCGTCGCTTTTTTTTCTGAAAATGTTTCACATTCGCAGCTAATAAGTGATCCCAATGGTTGTTTTTTGCGCCGTAGTGTTCACCACCTACGCCGCTTTGCCCAAGCCATATCGAGAAAAAACAGAATCACATGAAAGAAACAAAAATTATCCAGACAACAGCTCAATTTGAAGAAGGCTCTTTGCTTTGGTACCCAGCATTCTCCCACGCAACTATGCTGATGCTTTTAAACTCATTGCAAGCTGACCCTGTTTCATCATCATCATCCTCTCTACAAACAATGCATGGCAAAGATAAGGTGGCTACAATGGGAAGGTGTGATGAGCGGGGCTCTTTTCGCTAGTCGGAGAGAGTTACTCAGCACGCCGATGCCGCAAAGGGCGCTGATGGCAGCGGCGCGGGTAGGGAGCGGCGCACTTCCCTGTGTTTGCTGAAGGTGCGCTGGGATTTTCTTCGCAAGCAGTCACTATATTGCAAGTATGCCACCAGTCAGTCTTTGCGCTAGGTCCCTCTGAAATGCCCGAGGATGTCAACAATAAAAAAGAAGACCCAGCGTTGGTGCTTTGTGCCTGGGTGCCGATAGTGTCGATAGATCACGCATCGTACACTGCTGAGCGAAGTGACTCCCGCCCTGTATATTATGTCGCAGGCTACATTGCAAGAAAGCGTATACTTAGCAGTAATTGTGATGAGTGCAAGAATGCCTGTCTTGTCTCGAGAGAAAATGTGCCAGGAAACTTCCCAGCCCAGGGAAACAAGCTGTGGGATCTCGGCGGACTTTTATATCCGGCGAATTCCCTTTATACCCTCATCCTGAACATTGAGGACAAAATCACTCGTTTCTTGAGCTCAGCACGTCTTCACGCCAATTCGGCCATAGATATTCTGAAGAGGATTGGCGAGACAACAAATTGGCGGCCCAAAGCATCGTTATCTCATGACCAAAGGTGTGGTGCGATTTTATTGCCTTACTCGTGTCCCCCCCCCCTTTTTTTTTTGAAAGGCATGAACCAAAAAGAAGACGAAAAAAAGGGCGGAGAGTTAAGCCATGTGTACTCTAGTGGCAGAGCATGAACACCTTGGCATGCAAGAAAATAAAGTTATGTTTTTGTTAAAAAAAGTGTTTGCTCGATTTCTGCTGCTGGAGACAATTCTCGAGCCACAGGATTCGGGGCATACATAGGTTTTAGCGCTCTTACGGAGTTACTCGTCTAAGTTGATGAGCAATTGTAGGCTGCTAAAACTTCTACATTTGTAAACCGATAATTGAATGCCAAGTGAGAATTTAAGCTGCGACTCGCACAAGAATATGCGTTCGTGGCGGAGCAGCAAAACGAGGCTCTTGTACCGACGTTTCTTCTCGTGGATGAAGGAACTTAACACGCTCTAAGTAATATGAAGCCTTCTAGTAATTGCAACGTATCGTAACACCCCTGCAGTTCTGCCGTGAGTAACCGCAATATTACGAAATTTACGAAAATTGGTGTCGGGTCTCACTCATATTCCTTCTCGAGAATTGTTTTCAGATTCTTAAGCCACGTAAGACATTACGTGGCTTAAGTATCATAAGTACTGTCGTACATTGACTCAATAAAAAAGATTTTCACCGATAATATGCGACCGCCATATAGCGTGAGAGCAGGCCCGTAGCCTGGAATTTTTATCGGGGGTGGGGGGCACTTGCTAAAACTAAGGGGAAAGAGGCCCTAGCCCCTTTTCCCCTAGTTTTTAGCAAGTGCCCCCCACCCCCGATAAAAATTTCTGGCTACGGGCATGCTCTCACGCGCCCCTTTCCCCCTAGTTTTTAGCGAGTCCCCCCACCGGTTACGGGCCTGCGTCTAACTGCGTGAGAGAGATTTTTACGGAGAGCAGCACGCACTCATTCGTATGTCGCCTGCGCAAGGGTAGCCGCGCCTCGGCGTGCAGTGCTCCAAGCGGCATCGGCGCGCTTTGGGGACCGGTTTCAGCGGCCGCTTTTCAAACCTCCTCATTCTGGCCACCCTAGCAAACGCCTCTTCCATTATCCGTCTATTATCCCGGTCTTGTGCTTTCCATTATCATGTTACACCTGCAAACTTTCTAATCTCATCTTCCCGCCTACTTTCTGTTTCTCCCCTAACCTGCTTGACTTCGTTGGGAACACAGTCAGTTACTTTTAATGACCAGTGGTTGTCCTGCCTACGTGCTACGTTCCTGGTCTATGTCCATTTCTTCTTTTTTGATTTATACTATGAAATCCTTAACCGCGATTTGTTTTCTGACCCACTCCACTCCTAAGTTTGCAGCTATCACTTTCCTTTCCATCGCTCGCTGCATCGTCCTCAATTTAGGGTGAACCCTCTTTGTAAGCCTCCAGGTTTTACTCCGTAGGCAAGTACCGGCAAGATACAGTTAGATACGTTCCTATTGAGGGTTAGTGGCAGATTACCATTCGTGATTTGAGAAGGCTTGCCGAATACGATTCACCCCATTCTTATTCTTCTAGGTATTCCACCCCCATTGCTCAATGAAATCCTTGACTGCACGGTCTTTGTCACGGTTTGCGACGCCGCTTGCTTGGCAGGTACACTGCTCTCTTAGTGTTCCTACGCCTGCGGGGTGCTCGGGATAGCTTCAAAAAGGTATGTTGCCTCCGTGGCTTAAAAAAATAGTCCGGCTCATGCACTCGGTGATGCTTCTTGAAGGAAGGGTCACGAGCTGTCCCGTTCTTGACGTTAGTCTGGAGTAGCCACTGAAGGTGCATCCACGCGATTTTCTAGCGACACGACCAGCTGCTTCGTCGTG